>KK120692.1:444245-461038 GCA_000611955.2 Stegodyphus mimosarum | reverse complement strand
GTAAATACTAGTCGCATTTGGTTTCCTTCTTGATTAAAAGATGCTAAATGATTTGATGGATTTCTAAGGGAATATAATTCAGAAGCATAGTAGTTAAGAGTCTGTAGACAGGTTTCCAAAGAGAAATAAACCGTTTCCATCCTGAATAATTTTGTCCACATGAATGTGATCTGATAGCCGTAGTCGAATCTCAGAAGTGAATTAACAAGCGAGATGGAAATGAAATAGGAATTTGTCGAGATGAAAAATATTCGACCGAATAAGCGGAATTACTATTTTGGCTACCTGTTAAGGCAGCCAGATTGTAATTTGTAAGCGTTCTTCAGAAAGAAAAATTATCATTCATAATTATGTATTTATCAGTCTAAAGTTGGCACCAAACTTACGACAGTATTATTCATAAAGACATGTATCATCATCGATGCACAATTTTTAAGCGTATTAAAACAGTACTTACATTTTCTCAGTCAGTAAAACAAAAGGGAAAAGCATGCTCTGAATTCCTTAATCCTCATTTATTTACTTCTTCTTTAACTTCCTTGCAGCAAATACTATCTTAGTTCTGTCAGTTCTAAAACGTTCTCATTAATGTGAATTTAACCAGGTAAAAAGAGGGTAATTTCCTATTCCAGAGTGAAAGAGATGTTTTAAAGAATTTTATTTTCATTAAAATTCTTCTTTACGAAGACTGAAATAAAATTTTCGCTGCGAGTTTTTTCTCTAATCGTTGTTTTGCTTGTCATGTAGTTGTCTGCTCTTGAAAAGAAAGTAACAACAAATTGTAATGGCTTCCTCTCAGCGCTCTTTCGCCGATCTCATTAAACGAAGTAAAAGTGTGGAACGAAAAATATGATTTCCTTTTTCGGCGCTAATTGCTTTCATGCAAGAAATTGAATTCGCATTCGCTTGCGCACAGTCAAGGAATTGGATAAGATAGGAGATCTTTAAAAATTTTCTTTGAAGGATTTGCAGAAGGTATTGTCCTTAAGTTGAGAGAGGTGTTTTTGAGCTGTAAGTTAAATCTTGAGGATTAAATGTTTTTTCACGTTCTTTAAACACGCATGTTGCTTCTCATTTCTTGTTCTTTTCTTTTTCTTTTTTAATAGTATACAGATTAGCTCAAAATGAATATCAGTTTTAAATTTATGCCCTAAGTCACAAACTGTAAGAAGACTGAATTTGAAATGAAATGATAAATTCTAATAATATTATACAATTAATGAACCTTGTAAGCATATTATATAAAACATCTTTTTTTAACACTACAGTTTTAATTTTTTCTGAAATTGTATTATTCATTATAATAACACATTTTCATAGTGTGAAAATAAATCTCTATGAGGTGTTTAATACATAGCATTGGACACATAGTATACATTATTAATATAAGTTTGTAAGTACAGTAGAAGTCCAGAAATCCGCAATGCTTGGGACCAGAGGTTGTGCGGATTTTAGGATTTTGCGGATTTCAGGACAGAAAAGCCAAATCATAATATTCAGACTAAAAGTGCAAAATAAACAAGGCATATTAGATGCATTTACTTGAATTATTACGTACAATAATATACATTATTACATTATTTTATTATATGCATTAAATTATTATATGTTGGAATATTTTAAAGCATTAAGGACATATACAATAGAGACGTGTAAAAATAAGGGATACTAATAAAGAATAAAATATTTCATTTTTTTATTTGTTTTAAATATTTTTCTGATAGAGGTTTGTTTTAAAACTTAAGGTGCTCCAGAGTAAGTTTGTTTTTTTTTGTAAATTCTACAGGGTCGTAATCTCTTGCTCTGTGACTCAGCTCTGTTGTTCTAAATATTTTAGGTATTTTTTACCATGTTCCAAACCCATATTAAAAGATATTTTCTCACACCTTTCAAATTCATTATCTGTGTCGGTGTCGGAATCGTTTTCTTGCTGCGGCGAGTTCAAAACAGAGCCAATGATTTCATCATCCGTCTTCTGATATGCCAGTGTTGGCTCATCTGAACACATCATCCATACTAAAAGCCTCTTCTGGACTAAGATTTTTTTCCTGCCACTAACACAGAATCATTATTATTCGGTAATTATGACGTCATTATTGGGTAAATATTTTTTCTTCGGTATTTCATTCTCCATTCTGCGGTTTCTAGAACCTATAAATTCAATGTTTATATTTTGAGAGGCAGTGCGGATTTCAGGAGTTGGCGGATTTCAGGTCGGCGGATTTTTGGTATTTGACTGTATTTATATAACTTTTCATTTAACTATACTCTAATTTAAATATATTTGAATTTATACACTGAAGTGCTACTGAATTGAGTATACCTGATTAGAAACGGGCTGATGCTTCCTTGGCCTTAATAATAGTTGCCACAGGACAAAGCATGGATTCAATAAATATTCGAAAATGTTCCAGAGGAATGGCCTTTCAAAGACCTTCTGTGTAAATATTCGAAAATGTTCCAGAGGAATGGCCTTTCAAAGACCTTCTGTGTCCACTTTACTCGCTATATTGAAGCACAAGCATACCTCTCTCTTAATTGCAAATATCCAAAATCTTTTACAACACAATAATCAAGTCTGTATGTAACTTATAAGATTTAAAGCAAATGTTTAGGTCTTATAGGTAACGAAGCAACAAAAAGAATAGCTAAAGAAACAAGCAGTAATTATGAAGCAAAGAAGCTAAATATCTCGGCCCCTTCCTCTCAAATAAATAGAATTCTATATGAAAAGGCAGTACAGCAGTGGCAAACAGAAAGAAATATAGGAGAAATTGGTAGATGCACATATGGATTTATTTCTAAATTCAGCACAAACAAACACACAGCCATCTCACAACTAATTAATTTTATTATTGCGCATGGTTCTTTTCCAACCTATTGCCATCGCTTTTTCATCTGAAATACAAGTACACGTGTCTCCAGATTTGAAGGCTCACCTGACCATTATGACTTTACTGTCACTTACGAATGCCATCCATTTAACTCAACCTGCAATATGAACTTTTTTAAGAGATTTATTTTCAAAAACCGTGCATCAGTTAAGAACAGCAATACAATAAACACTTTAGCCATGGGGTAAGCTATTTGTCAAGCAGAGTGAAGACGCCATAAAGTTCAGAAGTGAGAATTACAATAGAAGAAGTGATAAAGAACTATATAAAGAACTTACTTCTAAATTCAGCACAAACAGACACACAGCCATCTCACAACTAATTAATTTTATTATTGCGCATGGCTCTTTTCCAACCTATTGTCGTCGCTTTTTCATCTCAAATACAAGTACAAATTCTAAGAACTGACATCGACATTTAACTATTAAACGCAGTAATTGAAATTTTGCCTTGGGTTATAATAACTATACATGTACACTTTAAGTATTTAGATATAAAGTAAAAGACACGTTTGCGCTGAAAACGTTGAAAGATTTGTATTTAGTCTAAGCACTTAAGTTATTTCTTTAAACTTAAGTGACAGTAAAGTTATAATTTGTGTTTACTTATTTTTAGTTTATTTTGAATATCAGTTTAATTTTAATATAAATTTTAGTTTAATTAGTATTATTTTATACGTTAGGCTTTAAAATTAAATGTTTAGTTCGAAAACACACTTAATGTCTGTAAACCCAAACTGTTTATTATGTACTAGAAAAAGATAATCAGCTGTAATGCATCATTTATGCGCTCTCGCCTTTGTCTGGCCATGCCAAAATTATTTTTGTTGTAATAAACTGATGGGAAGGAGGAAGCAATTCCTGCTAACTTTCGTAACCACCAGGAGTCTCCACTCTCAATCACCTGCCACTTGCCAAAGACAATCTAGAACTTCCCATAAATTAGTTAAGGAAGCTAGTGATGGATGACATGCTCCAAACTCTTTTCAGCATATCGCAAAGGTTCAATGAAACTGAAATTCAGCTCTCTGACTGCAATTTCAAGAGAGAAAATCACTGCCATTTAAGGTGAAATATTCTCGAAACGCATGGTAAACAACTGATATCTGTGACAGGAGGAGGTTTCGACTGGGGCGTTCCATTTCCAACCGGACGACAGATAAACATGGATCTCCCATTACATGAGCTTACTGAGATGATGTGAGGGTATTTGGTCCAAGTAAAAGGTCTTAAGCATTGCGAAGAGAAAACAACAAAACCCTCAGTGAGCCGCCATGACCTTTGTACTGTTCCAGCCTGCCCTGCTGAGTCCACCGCTTTATATATCTAGCAACATATCTTACTCTACCATCCGCGTCATACAATCGAATCGAGACTTATAACTCCATGCTACTGGCCTTCAACTGTTGGTGGTACGGTTACGCTGTAGAGTCATTAGGTTATTTAAAAGCAGGAAACATGAAAAATGAGCAACGTTCTCGCCAGGACTCGAACCACCGACCTCTAGAATAAGCGCCAAGAGTGCTGATCACTACACCACGAAGGCATACTAAGAAGGCGGAAGAAATACCTTATATACTCCCCCTTTTAAAGGGCGACTAGGGTTAGGGGACCCAATCGCTAAATCCCGGTGGTGGAGAATCATCACCCACCACCGTTTTTAGTTCGGGCGCCACTGTAGAGCCATTAGGATATTTAGAAGGAGACACGAAAAGTGAGCAATGCCTTCGCTGGGGCTCAAAGCACGGATCTCTCGAATACGCGCTGAGTGTGCTGAATACTGAAAGTATGCTAAGAAGGCGGGAGAAATACCTTACAACGTTATTCTATGAACCATGTAAAACTTTTAACAGGGTGATATGCAGTAAAAAGAGGTACTTTTGTACGTCTTTGGCTTCTCGAGGATATACAGTGAAATGATCGCTGCAGTGTCCGTCTATCATCCGACTGAACCTCTCATGCCAATCAGGTTTTCACTGGCTACAGGATACAGCTGAGAGATCTACGACCATGTTCACACAAGCCTCCTAGTCCCTTGCAGTTTGCACGATTCTGATTTCTTTCATGTTTCTTCTTGCCATGTTATCTCTCAGAATACTGAGATACTGTGTAACAAGAAAGTGGGAATTTTCGAACTAATTCAGAAAATGAATGACCTCTATGCGTCGAGCACCTAGTATACTGCTGGTCATTAAAATTGTTGCATTAAGAAGGAGAACAAATCGCAGAATTTTATTCATTTACATGTACTATAATGGGGAAAAACATAATTAAGTTTGTTGCTGGTTTGGGATGTGCGCAGAATTCAGTACGCAGATCTGCCACCCCTGGCAGTAACAACGGCTATAGTCCGACTGGGCATTGAGTTAAATTGAGCTTGAATGATATATACTTAATAATGCAGCTTCAACTGTATGCAACTGTATGTATAGATTTTATGTTTTTGTTCATTAATGGTAGCGGCTGGTGAGTGATGGGGCGCCAAGCTCTCAAAAACCAATGACCAGATTTTCCCAATGCGTGAGGGAACTGGAGAACTTATTGGTCAGGGAAACAGCCGAATATCCTCAGGATCGAGAAAAGTCAGAAAAGCACCGGAAACGTGCTTTAACGCGGTAGAACCACGGCGGACCCAATGGCATCCTATATCAGCACGCCATGTTCCGTGCTCGTATGACGATGACGAATGCAAGCTTGCTTTTCGTTCTGCTTAAGAGGCAGGTTCCTGACTCAGGTTACGTGACGTGGCTGTACGATCTCGCCAGGCATACGGGACAACATGCCTATCCTCTCTAGCTTTAGAGTCCGGGCCAGTTGAGATTCTGTTTGGCATTCAATATGGCCTTCTTAGACTCATCAATTTCATTTGGCTTGACAGACATGCGATCCCGTCCAACACAATCAACAATGTTGCGGAACAATACACTGTAGTCTCGATAGGCCACAATTATGCTGCGGTCGAATTCCAACAGAAGCTGTTTTCTCCTTCTTTCACGACGCATAGCATTATCTTTACACAGGCAACGTTCAAATGCAATTCCAGTTAAGAAACCCAACATGGAGTCTTTCCATTTATAACCTACTTGCTTTTTACGCGTGCACGTTCACTGGAATGCTAAAGATTTGCCTTTCCCAAAGTGTTTTACCTTTTATGCAAATTTTACTTTTGTTGGGTGCTGGATTCCTATTGGGGCAGTTTTAAGGTTCAATAATGTATTTTTGATAGATCGAAAGTATCTTAATTCACAGTTTCATTCATCATGTTGCTTTTGTTCATTGCTTAGTGAGGGTTACACTTCTAGCTATAAAATTTTATGGTAGTATCCTCACAAGCGCAGATATGAGGAAGTAGTGCCGTGACATTTGCATAATGTTGTCTGTCCTTAATTTTGTGGCACTTCAATGTATTAGTTAATTTTCATATTACCAAAATATAAAAAACAATTAAATATATATGTTCATTTGTTTGTAGTGTAGATTTCATGTATTTTTGTTTCGTTATTCATAGTTTTTATTTGTTTATTTATTTAGACCATTTTATATAGCAGCTTTGTTATGTATTACTGTTTAATCAAACTTGGAACCGCTTATTGTGTCTATAAAATTTTTTATTTTATGTATAATCTTATAGATCTTTATGTCGTAGCATTTGAATAGTAACGAAAACAAAGAGGACGAAAAATATGGGCAGAGGCCTGTGTAAAGAGTATTGACGCCAATTCTGTTTTGCCAAATTGACAGCATGTGACGATTTTTTCCCTAATTCAGGGGACAACAGGACACTTCCGTGGAGCCCATTCTGAAATCCTGGGAGCGATTGAAACTCTCAAAAATGCTTTCCCTTCGTTTTGAAAAAAGTTATAGGTATCAGCTACACTGAAGCCGTGAATTTCTTAGTTCAGAGTTAGCAACTATTCTTTAGAACACATTTTACTCTGCAATTACTGCTTTAGACTTTTCTCTGTCAGTGAGTTTAGTTAATTTGCCCAAACTATTAAGGTTTTAGAAGAACAAAACATGAAAAGTCATTAGTGTTCTCACCTGGATTCGAATCACGGATCTTCTGATTGTCAAGAGGATAGGTTAATGTTTACATCGCAAGAGCACGCACGAAGGTATTCGATTATTCCTTACCTTCTTTTAAGGAGCAGCTGACAAGAAGCAGGGTATCCAGGCTCCAAATCTAAGTGGTGACCAGTTTCATTTTGAGGGCCACTGTATAAAACTTTCGATTTTTAAAAGGACAAGTTATGAACAGTTAACTGTTGCGTCATAGAATTTCCAACTATGGAGCTTCCATTTGCTAATTGGTGTGTTAACCACTTATATCACACAATCACGCGCGAAAGAATGCGATAATTTTTACAAGTTTTTAGAAACTAAGATATATCATAGGTTATTTGAAATATCACTTAGGTATATCTTGAATAATTTTATCATAGAATTTCCTTTATGCTTAAGTTTGGACAGATAGACTAGATAACAGAATGTTCTTGCAAAATGATTTTTGATCAGTAATTGAGTCTTCTATGTCTATGTTTATTCTTCATTTTATTTGATTCGGATACCTTTGGAGTGAGGGAAGAAGTTTAGAAAATGAGGATTTAAAGGACAGAGTGACCTCCAGATGGTACAGTGTTTAGAGGAGCCTACTGCGGTATCGAAGGCCCTGGGTTCGAATCCCGGAGAAGGCATGGACGTTTGTAAATGCATAGTGTCTTTCCGGCATGGGGACGCTCTAAATATATGGCAAGCCGAAAGCCCTTTCGTGTCAATTGGTGATAGGGGAGAGGGGTGGGAGACCCTCGGATAAACCCCGGCGTGCTTTCTCTCAAAATTGGGTGGAAATAGACGTTCAACTTCCTTGAGGCTCTAGCAACCATTTTACCATTAAATTATTGGACAAGACAATGACAACAATAAAGGACAGAATAATTTAAAAATTTGAATGGTTAAAAGATTTTTTTTTGTAAAGTTTATTTTTTAATTTTTTTTGCAAGTATTTTTTTGTAAGTTTATAAATTAACCTTCTTTCTAGGAATAAAACACAAGACCTCTGAGGTTTTAGCTGCATATGCTGACTATTAAAACACATAAAAGTATCCGCAGGGCGAACTGGGAAGACGAAGGCAAAACCAAGTCAATCAAAGTGATAATGATTTTTTTCCAGTTCAGGTGGCACATCAGAGCCATTAGAATTCCTATGACCAAGAATCTTTAAAATTTAATTCTGCTCTGCAAGGAGTCGAATGTGATCGCTAGATATATAAGTTGTTTCTCCCGCCTTCTTCGCATGCCTTCGTGGTGTAGTGGCCTGCATGCTCGACGCGTAACCGAGAAGTCCGTGGTTCGATTCCCGGCGAAGGCGTTGCTCATTTTTCATGTATCCTGCTTCCAAAAATACCTAATGTCTCTACACTGGCGCCCGAACTAAAAAGGTGGTGGATGATGGTTCTCCACCACCGCGATTTGGCGATTGGGTCCCCAAAACTCCAATCGCCCTTTAAAAGGGGGAGTATATAAGTTGTTTCTCCTGCTTTCTTCGCATGCCTTCGTGGTGTAGTGGTCTGCATGCTCGACGCGTAACCGAGAGGTCCATGGTTGGATTCCCAGCGAAGGCGTTGCTCATTTTTCATGTATCCTGCTTCCAAAAATACCTAATGTCTCTACAGATATACTGATTGTTTTACAGCTGAAACAAGTAGTCATGGGAGGAATATTGTAATTCCTTAAAAATAGATAATTAAACTCAAAATATAACCCTAAATTAGGTAAATAAATGCGACTTCATATGAAAACAAATCTTCAAAAATCAAGCTACTTTGCAGAGACTCAAATCTGAGACATTCTAATTGCTAACTCGTTATACTGATTACTTCACTTCAAAGTGATATAGGAGAAACACTCTAATTCCTTAAATGTATAATTAAGTTCAAAATGAGTCCTTAAATTGGGTATATAAGTGCGAAAGTGGGCATAGTATTCAGATAAATTTGAGGAGGTAATGTGTGTCATGTTTCGGCGGGTTTAAATTAATTACGTTTTAAATAAGCCAACTCCCGATTAACTAGAGTAATACTGAGAATTTGTTGTCTTAAAAATCAGAGTTAAGAGGACAGTTTGAAAATTCAGGAAATATAAATAACTCGTATTAATTTAACAGAAAGATATTATTAGGAATATCCTTGCAATTTTAAGCAGTTTAATCTGGAGAATAAATTCATTTGATTACATAAATTAATCAGTATTCAAAACTAAAAGAAATACATAGAAAAATAAACATCATTATACATCAAGAAACAAACACGACACACTGTATTACAGAAGATTAATTGTTGTACGCTTTATTTATTTTTACGATGTAGTAGGTGTGCGTTTGATAGCGGAATAAGAACCGAGAGATGCGTTTATTAGTGTTTTTAGCGATAACATTTATTAGCGATAGCGTTTAATTTCGTATTCTTTAAAGAAAAGAAACATTAATATAGAGCAAGTATATTTTATAAGAAAGAATTCTTCAAGTCGTGGAATATGCCAATTGCCAATTATCAAAAACTAAACTTTCATTATTTTCATGTTACCATATTTTACATCTACCATATTTTACATAGTGAATCCACAATAATAAAAATGCGACTTGAAAGGCTCCGTCGGTCAAACGATAAAGTTACAAGTACGGAAGAGTAGTTTATTTTTAATAGAAGATTTAACAATATTTATATATTTCCGATCATCTGTAATTAAATTCCATACTATGAAAAAACTTTCAAGTACTATGAGATCATCTAGTAATATTGCTTTTATTTTCACACGTTTTTATTTGCCATCGGCAGTTTTTAGCTTACACTTTGCGGTAGTAATGTTTTCATCGTTCCAATAATATCAAGATCAAGATAGTACTTTCGGTTGAAGGTGTCAACTACTAATGAGTTTTAACCTATATATCAAGTAAGGCCGGAGGCCGCTCACCTTTGTTTAGATAAATCAGAGGTGCTTAGCACCGCGCCCTTAGGCGAAAGAATGGTCTATGTGGCAAAGTCATACAGGAAGGCAGTCATGAAATTATAAATTGATATGCTTTTATAGATGCAGAAACATTCGAAAAATTTTTGAGGGGGTTCTGGGTGAGTGCTATTTGTAGTGAGGAATTGAGTGACTGAAATCAACATGAGATACGGAGAGTAAGTCAAAATCAAATCACGTAACCTGAGGGTCGCGTTCTGGTTCGTTGATACGTACTGCTGTATTAACTCAAAGTTTTATTAATTTAAGAGTAAATAACTCTTGTAGGCCTATAGTATTGCAATCTACTACATAATAATGATCTAATAACTATGGAGAGGTGAGTTTTATGCTACGTAATTCTTGTTTAATTAGATAGAATTAGATTATTCCTTTTTTTGGGGGCGTGGTGGTCACATGGACCAATCATGTTGCAGGATAATCTGTTACGCGATTTCACGACGAAAAATAATAGTCCATAAGGCTATTTCAAATTACTGTTCACAAAATCCGTAATTTGGCTTTGCCAGATAATAAAAATACACTTAAAACACAACACAAAAATAGTGAATCATATCACGAATTCTTGAGTATATGAAATGCAATTAAATACTGGGTACTATTTACAATATGTACACTTTCACCACTTTGAGTTGTGATGAATAGAACGTGGTCGCTTAACCAGATTTTCTTCTGTTGGATCATAGTTTGCGAGATTTTTAATAGCATTATATGGTGAATTCTGAACTTGGATAAAGAATTTGTGCGAAATTATTAAGATCTGTTCTTGTATTTCAGGAATTTTCAGGTCTTGATACAGCTGGATATTTCTAATAAACCAGGGTGCTGAGGTTATTGAGCGTAGAATTTTATTCTGTAGAAAGCTAAGTTTCTTTCTATGGGTTTTGCAAGCCGTGGCCCAAGTGGGGACTGCGTATAAGAGAATTGGTCGAATAAGCATTAGGTAAAGATTGCGTTTAGTATTCAGATTTAATTTAGAATTTTCCCCTAGAAGCGGTAAAGAGCCATAAAAGCTGCATTAGCTTTGTTGGTGATATAACTGATGTGTTCTTTGAAAGTGAGCTGTGCATCAATATACACTCCAAGATATTTGTACGAATTGGCCGAAGGGATAAGAGTATCATGAATTTTTATATTGATATCCAGAGTTTTTCTTATATCTTCTGTACATAACTATACAGTATTTGGTCGGATTAAGATTGATTTTCCATCTGTTGCACCATTTTTCTATTATTTTAATTTGGCTATTCAGTTTGTCTATTGCATGTTGCGGGTTTAAGAAATTAGTAAGTATTACCGTATCATCGGCATATTTAAGGATTTTTGCATTTTGCGGCTTGGGCATGTCACTTGCATATAGATTAAAGTATGCTGGAGAGATGACGGAACCTTGAGGTAGCCCTCTATGAATATTTTTATGTGTGGACAAAGCATCACCACAGCGGATGGTACGGTCTTCTAAATAGGAAGGTACGATCTTCTAAATAGGAAATCATGAGATTTAAGAAACTTGAAGGAGGGTTCAATTTCGATAACTTGCATATTAAACCAGCATGCCACACTCGATCGAAGGCCTTTTCGAAGTCGAGGTAGCATGCGGCAACTCCGTTTTTCTTCTGAAATTCTACGGCAATGAATTCTATGAGATTAAGAATTTGATGCGATGTTGAATGAGCTTTTTTAAACCCGAACTGCTGATCGTCTGTATCAATTAATTTGTCAGTGAAAATTTGGAGTCTTGAGGCAATTACGCGTTCAAAAACTTTGCTGATAGCGGGTAGAAGGCTGATAGGTCGATAGCTGGATACTTCTTTTGGATTTTTGCTTGGTTTCGGGATCATTATTACAATTGAATGTTTCCATTTTTTTTGAAAAATAAAAGAGCCTAATACATGAATTAATTAAATTGCACAATAGAATTATACAGTTTTTCGGTAGAGCTTTAAGGGCTTCATTACTTATTTTGTCAAAGACTCTGGCTTTTTTATTCTTTAGCTTCCTGAGGATTTCTTGGGTTTCTTTGGGGGAGGTAAATTTTACATAATCTCTGTTGCTTTTAAGTTTAATTTCTTCGACTTCGTTATTGATAATGTAGTCAAAAGGACTGATTTTTTCATGTTTCTCGAAAACTTTTTCAAGGCTCTCCACCATGACTTCAGCAATTTCCGTTTCTGAGTTGTGTGTCATACCTCTGTGCGTAATAGGGTGATGAAGATTTGCTTAGTTGCAATTTTCCAAACCATGTAGGGTTGCATTTCTAAATTTTCAAGAAAAGAGTCCCATTTATTGGAGCGATAGCTAATTATTTCCTGTGAAATTTGACGAGTGAGGTAATTCACGTGAGTCTTGTTTGGATCTCTTGTGAGTTGCCAATTTTTCCTGCATCTATTTCTTTCTTTTATAAGGTTTAAAATACACTCACGTTTGTGAAAATTGCAACACCAAGAAGGAATCGTCATAATTGAATGCAATTTTATACACAGTTGAGTGGTAGTGGTACAAATAAATGATTAAATGTTCAAAGCAAACAAACAAGAACAAGAGATCAGAATCAGTATTTTGTGTGGCCACCACGCGCCGCAATAAGTGCTGCTACACGACGTGGCATGGAGTCAAACAAAGTTTGAATGTCTGACTGAGGAAGAGCATTCCATATCGTTTGTACGCGTACCCAAAGTTCGTCTGCAGACGCAACAGGACGAGGATCACGAGCAAGACGCCGACCAATGACATCCCACACATGTTCAATTGGCGACATATCCGGGGAACACGCAGGCCAAGGAAGAAGCTGTACCTGCTGCGCTGCAAAGAAGGATTTAACAATCCGAGCAGTATGAGGGCGGGCATTGTCCTGTTGAAATACAGCGCCTGGCAAGCTTTGAAGGAAGGGAACAGCTTCGGGCTGTAGAACTTCACGGATATACCGGTTGCTGTTCAGATTGCCCACAATTCGTAGCAATTGAGATCGTCTATGATATGCTATGGCGCCCCAGACCATAACTCCGGGTGTTCGTCCACTGTGGCGTTCGATAATGCACTCCGGAAGGTGGCGTTCACCGGCATAGCGTCTGACACGAATGCGGCCATCATGGTACCACAAATTAAAGCGGGATTCGTCAGAAAACACGACATGCTGCCAATCAGCACGCCAGTCTCTATGCTGATTGGCCCATTGTAGCCGCAGGCGGCGATGGTCGTGCGTTAGGGGGATCCTGTATAAAGGAGTCCGTGCGCGCAGTCCACACTGCAGCAGACGTCTACGAATTGATGAAGCACACAATGAAACACCTGTAGCTATTGACCACAGTGCTGCCAATTGTCTAGAGGAAGCTGTACGGTCCGTCCGCGCCATGCGGACCAGGTGTCTATCATCGCGAGCTGACGTCACATTTCGGGGTCCACTCCCGGATTTCCGAGTTGTCCGACACTCGTCCGTCCACTGCTTCCAAACGCGCATCACTGTGCTGCTGTTACGCTGCACACGAGAGGCTACTGCACGATACGACAATCCAGCTTCACGAAGGCCGATGATTCTCCCTCGTTCAAACTCTGTAAGTTGTTCAAATCTCGCTCTCTTTCGTCGACGAGGCATAAGTACAGATTGAGTTAACGTTTACCACTAGCAGATAACCACCGATAACCATACACGCCTCGCTACAGCCGTCTATTTATTCGGATCCATCAGCCGTTCAGAGGGCGCTGCTCAGCATACGCATGCGCTACGGATTTGCAATTCTAATCATTTGCATATCATGCGCTACTTTGCATTTCCTGAAAATTTCAGCTCACTCGCGTAAGTCCTTCATGGTGTTGCAATTTTCACAAACGTGAGTGTATAATTTGGGAGTTCTTGCGGAGAGTAAGTTTTCTGCGTATAAGTTGCTGTGGCCAGTGCCTTTTGAATATGTCCGTTAAATTTTCAACTTCTTCGGGATGGTTAATTACTATGCTACTGGGGATATTAATAAGTTCATTTTTATAGATAGTCCAGTTAACTTTAATCTTCGGTTTAATGAGAGGTGGGTAGAAACCATAAAAATCGAATTTTACAGGGAAATGGTCAGAGGATAATTCTTCCATACTTCTAAGTATGGAGTAGAGTGAATATTTTTCAGTATCAGGATGTCAAGGTTCCAATAATAAATAAACATAACTTCTTTTAAAGACTAGGGCCGGTTAATCCACCTTTGCTGAACTATGTAGATTAGAAGAACTTATACGTCCACTTTTTAGTTCTAGTGCTTATCTCTTTAATAATTTGTATCTCGCGCAACTCTAATTATCTAATTAAGAAGCTTTATTTATGTGAGATCATGCGTACGCACTTCAAAACAGCTTAGTGAAATAATTTTCCCAGGTAGTTTGCTTCATGTTGCTTAATTGATTAAACTTAACATAAATTCTTTAATGTACATTGTAAATACCATGATATATTTGAAATTAAATCATTAAAAGTGCATTAATTTCAAAGGCAAATCTCAGAAGAGGAAACCCATTCAAAACTTGTTTTCTGTAAGTGAGAACCTTAGCTTTGGGGCAACAACAATCTTTTCATCTTTTATTGATTAATGAAAAGATGTTACTCTCATAACAGCTGCCTGATCAAACAAACTGAGAAGAGGAATGTAAATCGTTACTATGATAACATGTGATGTAAATATAAGATACGCATTTTTTCGTTTCAGTTTTCAATGCACCACCTATCCGATGTTGTGGATTGCTATTTGAAGAGATTGCAGACTGCGCGAAATTAAAATTATTATGCCATGAATCTTTAAATTAGTTAATTAATTAGTGATAGGAAAAAAAAAGCTTATTCAATTTGTTGACTCGTTATAATGTATCCGCTTGCATTTTCTAAAGGTAGGAGGAAAGCGATGCGTTGATTAGGTTTAAAAATAGAATGTTTGGGGATTTGTTAATTAATGGAGAAATTGTGGAACCAAAATACAAGGATAAAGGGGCGTTATTATCAGATTTTACTCGATCTAGTTTGATCAATGATGTTTACATTTACACTCATGTCCATAAATTAAGGATAATGCAAAATCAGGCAAAGGAAGAGTTAAAAGCAAAACAAATTTGACTTATTTGTAAAGCTTATTTATTAAACAAAAGGTAAAGAGCAAAAAAGGATGCTATATGTTTGATTTTATTAAAAAAAGTAGAGATTTTTTCTCCCTGGAGTAAATTAAAAAAAACCTATTTATAAAAAAACAATATGACATGGTTGGTATGATTGTTAATACATTATATGTCTCCCAGACGATGCAATACAGTCCGTACAACGCCTAGGCATGCTGAGCATCAAATGATCGATCTGATCTTGGGGGATATTACACCACTCAAAAAGCAATGCTCTCCGAAGTTCCGGTAGACATGTAGGAGGAGGTTGACGGGCTGGAACTCGTCGGCCAAGCATGTCTCACACGTGCTGTACTGGATTCGAGTCCGGTGAGAATGCTGGCCAATTCATACGGGTGATATCCTCCGATTGAAGGCATTCGATTACGATGTTTGCACGGTGAGGACGGGCTTCGTCATCCATAAACACAAATTGTGCGCCCATGGCGCCCCGAAACAAACGTACATGTTGTTCCAGAATGAAAGTCCCGATAGTTTGGCTTGTCGTGGTTCCAATTTGAACATGCAGGTCAGTTCTGGAACCCAGAATAATTCCACCCCAAGCGCGCACTTCTGCACCACCGTAACGGTGTCGTTCATTGATGTTTTCTTGGTGGTAACGGGTACCTGGAGCTCTCCATATGAAAGTCCGGCGAGAATCAGACTGCAAGCTAAACCTGGACTCGTCGGAAAACATCACACAAGCCTACAGTTGAGGTGCCCGTAATGCATGCTATCTATCCAGGCTAACCGCAGGCGAAAGTGAGTTGCAGTAACTGGAACGCATCTGACAGGTCTACGAACATATAGACCAATCTGTCTTAAGCGTCTGTACACAGTCTGCCTTGAAATTGTCCTACCAGTGGCTGAAGAGGTCTGACGAGACAGGTCTGAGGCTGTGCTCCGCCTGTTTCTTTTGTCAGTAACTGCCAAATACCGGTCGTCATTCGTCGTTGTAACTCTGGGGCGACCTGTGCTGTAACGGCTACTCATATTACCATCATCTTGGAATTGTTGCCAAAGCCTGGAGATGACACTCTGGGCTATTCAAAGTTCGGCTGATACTTCCAGTTGGGTACCCCCTTATTTCAGACGGCCGATAATTCTACCACTTAAAAAATCATCCAAAGGCGTCCTGTCATAACTATTCGGTTATTGCACTGAAATGCATATAAAGCGCCTGCGAACAATTTTACTTCTTTGCCGTATTCCTTATATATCACTCTCTTACACTCTCGTCATTGTGATTTACCATCGGTGTCATCTGGTTACTTCCTGAAATTTGCATATGATTCTTGAAGATGTGTGTAGTGATTTTACAGGTGATATATTTATTTTAGAATTCGATTTCCGCGTGACTCCGAATTATCCTTAATTTATGGACATGAGTGTACATATATATATATATATATATATATATATGTAACTAAGCTTCTAACTTAAAAATAAAAAAGTGTATTAAGTAATTTAATTGGAAATACAAAAAGAAGAATTCTGTGATGTATATTGTTTAGAGATATCGGCCTCGATATCGTTGGGCACGGGTTCGAAACTCGGAGAACAGTAGATGTTTCAAAATACATAATAATTCTACGGAATGGAGGTCCTTAAGGTACTCTCGAGCTGGATGTAACATCGAGAGATTGATGATACTGGAAAAGAGGAGAGTGTCGGACCCACGGCTTCAGGCCTCATGGTTTCCTTAGAGCACATTCATACTGTCACCTGTAAGATAACCAGAAACCTTGGGAAA
>KK120692.1:429728-444224 GCA_000611955.2 Stegodyphus mimosarum | reverse complement strand
ATGTGCCTATAAGACCACGATGAGCTCGTGGACCTGTTTTGGATTATGTACAAATGGAAAAGATTAATCACAGCAACACTATAACAATAACCACGAAATCTTGTATGTTTGTTGAATATTTATTAAGTAGTTAAATTAAAAATATTTCTGTCAATACTTTCCTGAATTACATCCAGACGTATTTCGAATTGCTTTCGTAAGTTAGAATTAGATGCATGCGCTCAACATGTAACACATATGATGGGCCCTGTCTGAATCACTAATAGGCTACCCGTTTCAGCTTGCTGTATACAATGCATTGTCTAGCTGTGCAGTGAAGTCTTGCTCAGTCATACTGAGAATAATTCTCTGAAGAAAGTGATTCTGATTATATTTTGCACGTTAAATTTGGACGCGGTAAAGCAGCAAAAGGTATCCTTTCAATATAAGCAAGTAAAATAAACTGTTTCCACGTAATCTAGACACTGTTTGTGATTAAGTTTGTAAAACGGTTTTATTACCTACAAGCTGCAGAAATTTGCACGAGTTGGAACCTTATGGCAAGAATATTATACATACAAAAAATGTCAGTCAAAGTGGTCATAAAACAGAGACAAGTGGACAGAGAAAAAATGTTATTGGAGTTACAGGAACTTTGCAGTTTCGTGACTACCACGTTCCTCCGACCTCATTCCACTGGATATCTAGTTCTGGGATTATGTGAAATCTAAGCTTGCAATAAAATCCACTACTTTTGTCAGAATTGAAAGATGCCATAAAATGTGAAGTTATGCATTTTCATCCTGCGATGTTACCTTCGACTTGTTGTCAATAATCTCCCGCTTGCAATGAGTTATTGTTAAATGAGGAAAAGTTGAAAACTTGTAATTCCAACAAAACTTTTTTCCCTCTATTCTCTTGTGTTATCATTGGTCCTTCACAGTACTATTTTCTGAAAATGATTTAAGCCGGCAGTTTTCCTCTTACGTATATCGTATAACCGTAACCGTGAGAGCTTTATTGTTTTAAATCATCACAATCTCGAGCGTATACCTTCAAATAACAATATCCGAAATTTTCCATTTCGATTGGTTTAAGTGCATAGGCCGCTAGCGGTTGATATATCGAGGAAGTTTTTTTATGACCACCTATACTCCATTAGTAGCTAGGACTTCTCACTAATACTACACATTAGTTCGATGTTTAATCTACATGATAATAAGCGCACTCTATCTTTGTGCATCAGCTATGGCAAGAATAATGGAATCTTATGAGAGTGAACAGTCTAAATTTGTGCAGCATTTAACGTTCTCGGAGGAGGAACGTTGGAGTTACTGGATATTTAGAAATGGCTACAACAAGATGTCCAGATACTCTTCAGGCAATAAGCCGTTGTATTTGAACTACGTTTTAACAGAACAGGTGTTACTGCTTGTTTACTATGATTTGTATGTTATTGGTAATAGATTGCGAACGCCACCGAACCGGTTAGCGTCACTAACTGCTGTGCCGAAGGGCCCGGGTTCGAATCCCGAAGAAGGCATGGATGTTTGTAAATATATAGTGTCCGTGCAACAAGGTGGCACTCTAAATATGAGGCAAGCCAAAAGTCCTCTCGAGAGGTTGGGGATAGGGAGAGAGAGGTGGGAGACCTTCGAACCCCTCCCCTGGGGGTGCTCTCCGTCAAAATTGGGCGTTAAATCGCACTGTCACCTGTAAGGCGCTCAAGGCTGTTGCCAAGGACAGGAGTAAACTTGCGCTCCTTACCACGTGGAATTAGTGGGCTTGGGCTGACTCTAGGTCCGTCAAGTGAGCAACAACAGATTGCGCACTATGCTGTAATGCACAATCCCGCTCCTGATGATTTTCGATCATCCTACCCATCGAAGAAAGTAAAAGTTTCAATTTAGTACTTCTTTTGTGTCAGTAAGTATAAAAATAGTTGCTATTATCAGCATTATTTTCATATAGAAGTTACTGGTTTACGTAAAGAACTAGTTCTGAACCTTTTTTTATGAGATGATCAGCCTACTCGAAGTATATTCTACACGTGTAGGGGTAACCAAAAGTAATGGGAATGATAACGCTACTACGAAAGCATTTCGTAATTATGGGTCGTGCCCACTAGGCCTTATTCGCTTAGAACTTTCGATATCTGTTTGACAAGGGACATCAATCTATGTTGAGCGGTTTATCCTGTGGGCTGAACTGTGTAAGCTCCTATTCACATCATCCTGTGAGTTCTGTGAGGTGTGACCATACAAAACTGCATGGGAATTTGTGTTTTAGAAAACTGCAGCTGAGACCTCCTTGTTAATCGATGCTTTGAATAAATTACAAGTATGCAGAAAACAGAAACATATCAGATGAAGACTTTTATGGCTTAGATATCCAATGACGATCAGAAATGAAGCAATATTTGAGAAAGCGCAGCAGATTACTAATGAAAATCGTCCAAAGGTCATCGACCAGAATTTTAAAGGAATTTTGACTGTCCGAAAATTCTTGGTAGGAATAGGATGTTGCTTGTGTTTCGTGCACACTATTCACCAAGTATTCTTCTTGTTCTTTTTTTAACTCTCAATTTTTCATATATACCATAAAAACGTTCTGAAAAAGTAAAACTGTTTAGTAACGTAGAGAGGTGCAAAAGCGAAGGTTACGTGTCTTGGATTGTATTCCGTACCAAGATTTTCAGAACTGTTTTCTTATATCCAACCGTAGAAAAAAAGATGGGTAAAGAGTACCGATGCTGTTGAAGAAGGAGAAAAAAATTTAAATTCAAAGTAAAATATAATTGCTGAAAAATAATTCCGATCTTTTTTAGTTACCTTGTCGTAAATATTTTTTCAGTAGAGGTAAGCCCGGAAAGCTGCAAGGGGTTAAGTTAGTAGTGAATTGATTTTATGTAGTTGTTTTGAATAAATTACTAACTACTG
The DNA here is from genome assembly GCA_000611955.2 of Stegodyphus mimosarum. NCBI lineage: Eukaryota > Metazoa > Arthropoda > Arachnida > Araneae > Eresidae > Stegodyphus > Stegodyphus mimosarum. The sequence goes on along the minus strand of KK120692.1, from coordinate 441,306 downwards.
ATATTTCATTGTTAGTAACATTTGGTCTTCCTTCACGAAACGCTGGTGCTATTTTTGATTCTCTTGTGATGTTTTCCGTAGAAAACAGTAATAAACAGTAATAAGTCTTTCATTCTTAATCATGCATGCTCTTTCAGTTCTTAGTTCTTATTTTGTGACTTCATTAACTTAATGTTTTCTCTTTCACTTCTCAATTCTTTGACGAGAAACACCATTGCTGTATATTCTGCATTGCTACACAATAGTAATAACACTCAATCTAGTGATCAGGAATATTCCTCGTTACTTGTGAAATGAAATATTATGGCATTCTGAATTTCTTGGATGCTAAAAGCAACAACTCTGAAATTCGAGACTTTTTCATTTTAAGGATTATATAATAGTTTTGCATATTGCCCATTTGTAGAGATCTCTTTAAATAAATATGCCAGATGATAAGAAAATTTCAAGTTTTATTCTGCTTAATCACAGCTCATGCAGCGAATAAAGCGCTATCAAGAGCCTCAGGCAAAAAAATAGAAAATATTGCAAAAATTCCTTTAATATTGAGGAATATCAAAAATCACTGAAATCGTTCGCAAGACAAAATTCGAAACAGTAATCATTGAGCAGAAGCTCAACAGAGTAAACAGGTTAAGAGTATCTTTTAAGTAAGTGACGGCTGCTTACAGCCTTCTATTGATCAGGTTGGTAAATGCGCATTTCTGGCAGCTTGAGAAAAGTCGCTCCTTGGGATTCAAAACTGCGGTTTTTTAAAACTTCCAAAATGTTGCCAAGTTGGCAAGAAATCACCAAACGTTCACGGAGGCGAAAATTGTCGCCAAGGTTCTGTAGGTGGGGTGTTTGTCTATATCTTCTTAGGCTATCTTTGCAATTCAAACATCTGTCAGTCTAAAACTGACCTCATGCAAGTATGTAGATTGTGGTCATAAAGGCAATCATAATGTCAAGCTTAAAATGTTCAGCTGAAGATATAAACTTATTATACAAAATGGGCTATTTAAATAAATAAATAAATATATCAAAGGCAATACTAAAATGTGTAAAAATACAGTTTTAAGCAATTAAATATCAATATTATTTAGAAAAAATTTGCAAGATTTTTTTTATTTTTGATAGAAGAACTGCAGCTATGTCTTCCGATTTGGTGCTGTCTGAGAGGCTGAGTGACGTGGTTCTGAAAGTACGGCACGATGGTTTCTCTTGGAGATTACCCGCGCATTCTCTTCTCCTCAACTCACGATCTTCCACTTTTCGAGGAATGTTAGAAGATGTATCTTCAGATGAGAATCCATCAGCAATTACCATCGTTGGTATGGAGCCTGAAACTGCATTATCTTTGTTGAGGTAAGCTATCAAGGCTAATATTTCTTTAATTTCGTCTGAGCGAGAAAAGATGGGAATTGTTAGGAAGTATTTTTATAAATGGCTTGAACAATTTTGGGTGACAATAAGTAATCTTCACAAAAGCGGAAATTTACTTCATCTAATGCATGGGAAATTCGCAAAACAACAAACTAGAATAGCGCAGAATTTTACTGGCTTGGAAACAGATTGAAAACTGTGTAAGATAAATTAATTTATAATTATGATGCAGCAAGAGAGATTCCAAAATTTTTCACGAAGCCAAACCTTTCCATTCGATGAGACAGAAGTTGGCAGCAGAGTTACTGGATTTTATGTAGATTATGAGTCCATTATGTAACTTAATGAGGGGAGATCATATGTATTCGGCTATTAGGAGGATGCTTGGGTTTCGAGTATTTAGTTGCAAAAAAACTGTTGTTATTTTATATTTAAAGGTTCATTCACTGAGATGCAAAGATTAAGTCTATTTCTTTATTAACCTCTATTGTGCGCCTATCAGGACGTTATGTTATGAGAAATTTTATGTTAATAAACCAATTTTTATCATTTAATCTAATATAACTTCTGCTTTTACGCAGTTTTCACTAGGATGTAAATTCGGTGGTAGAGGATTTAAGTCGGGGGTTTTGAACGTTTAGGTACAGAACACAGCGTTGACAGTAGTTTAACTCTGTCTCACAGCTCTGACAGTGAATATTTCGGCTTTAATGATTTGACTAGCTGACGTTAAAATCGCGCCATTAAAATACTGAGCCATTTAAATAGTCCATTTTGTGTAGTGTCCGACTAAGTTACCTTTAATTTTAATTTTGTTATTTTAAATACTCGTAAGTGGCAGCGTTTTTTTTTTGTACGCACACTGTGTGATTTCTGTTCATTTAAAGATTTTCTAAAAAGGTTATTTACAATCGCCATAAGACTTCTCATAATATTCCAGATGAAGTAATAACTTGTTTATCAAGATAATAGGTCTGAAGGACTTGAAATTAATTTTGCTCGATTAGAACACTATAATGCACGTACGTATAAATACATTGTATTTGACAGTCTGAAAATCTAACTTTAAGTATTACTATCGCTGTAGTGCAGGGATTCCCAAACGTTTTCTGGCATAGACTTGTTTTAAAACAGTAGTTTTCTTCATCTACAGCTTTACAATTTTTTTCTATATTGCACAGCATACAACATAATACACTCATGTCCATAAATTAAGGATAATTCGGAGTCACGCGGAAATCGAACTCTAAAATAAATATATCACCTGTAAAATCACTACACACATCTTTAAGAATCATATGCAAATTTCAGGAAGTAACCAGATGACACCTATGGTACGTCACAATTACGAGAGTGTAAGAGGTGATATATAAGAAATACAGGCAAAGAAGTAAAATTGTTCGCAGGCGCTTTATAAGCATTTCAGTGCAATAACCGAATAGTTATGACACAAAGGACGCATTTGGATGATTTTTTGCGTGGTAGAATTATCGGCCGTTTGGAATGTGGGCGTACCCAACTGGAAGTATCAGGCGAACTTGGAATTGCCCAGAGTGTCATCTCCAGGCTTTGGCAACGATTCCAAGATGATGGTAATGTGAGTAGACGTTGCAGCACAGGCCGCCCCAGAGTTACAACGCCGAATGAGGACCGGTATTTGGCAGTTACTGCCAAAAGAAACAGGCGGAGCACAGCCTCAGACCTGTCTCGTCAGCTCTCTTCAGCCACTGGTATGACAATTTCAAGGCTGACTGTGTACAGACGATTAGAGCAGATTGCTCTATATACTCGTAGACCTGTCAGATGCGTTCCACTTACTGCAACTCACTGTCGCCTGAGGTTAGTCTGGAGTAGAGAGCATGCATTGGGGACACTACAACAGTGGGCTTGTGTGATGTTTTCCGACGAGTCCAGGTTTAGCTTGCGGTCTGATTCTCTCCGGACTTTCATATGGAGAGCTCCAGGTACCCGTTACCAGCAAGAAAACATCATTGAACGACACCGTTACGGTGCTGCAGGAGTGCTCGTTTGGGGTGGAATTATTCTGGGTTCCAGAACTGACCTGCATGTTCAAATTCGAACCACGACAAGCCAAATCTATTGGGACTTTCATTCTGGAACAACATGTACGTTTGTTTCGGGGCGCCATGGGCGCACAATTTGTGTTTATGGATGACGACGCCTGTCCTCACCGTGCAAACATCATAAGCAAATGCCTTCAATCGGAGGATATCACCCGTATGGACTGGCCAGCGTTCTCACCGGACTTGAATCCAGTAGAGCACGTGTGGGAAATGCTTGGCCGACGAGTTGCAGCCCGTCAACCTCCTCCTACATGTCTACCGGAACTTCGGAGAGCATTGCTTTTTGAGTGGTGTAATATCCCCCAAGATCAGATCGATAATTTGATACTCATCATGCCTAGGCGTTGTACGGACTGTATTGCATCGTCTGGGAGACATACAATGTATTAACAATCATACCAACCATGTGATATTGGTTTTTTGTAAATTGGTTGTTTTTGTAATTTTCTCCAGGGAGAAAAAATCGCTAATTTTTTTAACAATATCAAACATATAGCATCTGTTTTTGCTCTTTACCTTTTGTTTAATAAATAAGCTTTACAAATAAGTCAAATATGTTTTACTTCTAACTCTTACTTTTCCTGATTTTGCATTATCCTTAATTTATGGACATGAGTGTAATAAAACAAATGCACATAAATAACTTAAAAGCAAAAGAACAAAAGTTTTAAAAAATTCATTGATTGAAAAAAGATTTATTAAATTTATGTTTTATTACTTTTTGTATCATAATTATTTTCAGTTTTCAAATGTAAACAAGTTTTGAGAAACAAAATCATAGATTTGAATTGCACAAAAGTTCGATTTTAATTAATGGGATGGCTGCTTTTGCTGTAGTGATGAATGTTTTTTAATATTTCTCATAAAAGTGCTCAACTTGATTCTTTAAATATGCCAAATAATTAAATAATAATCAAATAATAATGATAATAATAAAAAATATTCAGTCTGTTTCTTATTTTCCGTTTACAATATTGATATAATTGAAGCCTGCATCTATTAGGTAAGAGAAGAGAAAAGTCAATAATGTTGGTTCGTAACAATTTTTATTTTAGGGCATTTCTCTCGGATAACTTTTAAATTCTAAAACATAGCGTAGCTATATGTCTTGAATAAAATCTGATTTTGCATCATACAGCTTTATGCCAATAAACAATTAATTATCAGTTTCATTAATAATTTTATGTAACATAATCATAATAAACATAAATAACTTAAAAAAGGAATTAGACTAAGGCAATGAAAAAAACATCAATTGATTGAAAAAAGATTTGTTTGATTTATGTTTTATTATTTTTTTCAGTCTGTTTTTAGCTTCCTGAGTACAATACTTATTTGAATAAAGCCTGCTTCTACTGGCTAAGAGGAGGGAGGGGAAAGTTAATAATGCTGGTTCGATAACAACTTTTACTTTGGGCTATTTCTCTCGGATAACTTTTAAATTCTGAAATGTAGCTTACCCATATGCTTTGAATAAGAGTCTGATTTTGTATGATATGGCCTTATATCAATTAGCAATTAATTATCAGTTTTTAGTCCAATGGAGCTTTGTCCCTGAAGGACTATTGTTTTCGTTTCGCGATTTTGCGTCGAATCACTAAAAGCGATGTATCACTTTTCAAATTGTTGCCACCAATTTTCAATTGTTGTAGCACTGTATTATATTAAAAAATTAAATAATTAAGAATCTGCATAAATGTATGTATGTTTCTCGCATTGTGATAAAACAACGGGCCTAGAGCCATCCAATTTTGAATAACGTACGTGTCCACTCGAATATAACGAATAAACTAGAACAATAAAATGTTTCAGATGGAAGCCCAAATTTGGAATCTGAAATTTGTTTTATTATCTATTTCATATTTTGTAAAACTTTCACGAATTTTTGATGAACAAACTCAAACTATTTAAAAGCGAGCAATGGCAACACTCTACGGGGGAAAAAAACCTTTTTATCTCCAGCGCGCGGAATTGCGTATCTGAAAGTCTAAAGATATACTCATTTTAAAATTATTTTGCGATATTCCTGTTGAACTGAATTTTATGGTTTAAGTGCGAAGAACATGATATGTAATAAATAAAGGTAACACACAAAACGTTAAAAAAAGCTCTTTTGGATGTAATTTAAAATCTGAAACCTTTCAGTTTTTTATAGTAATAAATTAATTTTTATCAATGGAATCTATAGATTGTGACGATGAATTGCCAGCGCATATTCGGCTACCGACCTCCAGTCAACCTCTTGATAATCATGATCCCCCTTAAAAATTTCAGCGACTCCCAAGAGGTTGATGCTGCATTGTTTCAAAAGGTTAAATATTTTTTAAATTGCCGTCACTCTTTTCTGATACTTTGTCCGACTTGTACATTTTGAATCACTTTGCATTTGTAATGGTTTTAAAAATTATTTAGGTACATGTATGGTGACGAACATCCGACTGATGTTACAGCTGATTTGCTTGTAGCGGCCCAGAGATACTGTCTCCCACATTTGCGAGAACATCTGGAGGTACAGCTGCTGCCCAATCTCACTGTGGTTCAAGCCTGCGATATTGTAGAGGGCTTGGAATATAGGCAACAAAACGATGAAAACTGCCCTGTAAAGATGGCTTGTTGGGCAAAAATGGAAAAACATGCTCTGAGAATCTTTGCCACTGATCTTGTTCTTCAATTAAGCAGATCTACTCTCATTAGACTCCTCGAGTCGGACGAACTGAACATACCCGATGAAGCATATGCTTTCTGGGGTGTATGGCGGTGGGGACGTAAGCTGTGTTGCAAAAGTAATCGACCATTAACAGAAGAATCAGTGGCTTCTTTTCTTGATGATCTTTTAGTTCTCATGAGGTAATCACCGCTAAATTTATTACTTATTATTATAAAAATTATTATTAATTTTTGTACATTCTGCACGAAAAAAAGGAAGAGAGAGAGGACACTTCTCTGTCTCCTCTTCTAGTAGGCCAATTGACGAAATTTAACTTGTGTTCTTCATGTCTCAAAAGCGCAACTTAGGATATATAGTTGATTTATATGTAGCAGTGTTCTAGGTAGGAATTTTGATAAAAGTAAGTTTTTTTTCCTCAAATGACATTTCAAGTTTTTTCCCTATTTCAATTCTGCGACATAAATTATATCAAAGTACCAAGTTTTGTAAAAATCGTAGGAGCAGTTTTTAAAACATTAGCTCCCCACATAATTTTAGCTGGTCAATGCTAACTGAATTTGATACATATTTATTAATATCTCTTTTTTATTGAACTTACTTGATGCTTTATTTTACAATTCGAAATTTAGGTTCAATCCAAATAAAATTCACTGATATTTTCTGATTTATTTTTAAATTTATATTTTAGTAATTTTTGTAAAGGTTTCGGAAAACGTTTTGAATTATAACCCACAAAAGTTTTACCATCACCTTAAAGTACATGTACTTCTAGTCATACTTGCAAGAAATTAGAGTTTTTTATTCAAAATTCCCGAAGATATTCATCAATTTATGTCAGCGCGTTACGAAATTTGGCATATTTTTTAGCAATAATAATGCCATATGCGTTTTACACAGTTTGTTGAAATTATTTAAAAGAATGAATGACGTACCTTTCTTTCCGTTCGTGTACACTGAAAGGGAAAGGAAAATACGTTACTATAAATTAAGAATATCGCAAAGGGAATTATTATTGGCGCAAACTGAAAAAAGTGCGCCAAGATGAAGTTTTTAATTTCTCGCTAAGTTTTTCACCAAATTTTACAAAATTCGATATTTAGGCACAATTTAAGTCCTAAAATCGAAATGTGCAAAAAGATCTGTCTGTCATTTCCGAAAAAGTCCTATTTTGTTTCAAAATACCTCCGTTAAAATACTGCTATACATAGATCTAATAATATCCTAAGTTGCGGTTTCGAGCTATGAAAAATGCAAATTAAATTTCGTCAATCGGCCCAGTAAAACGGGAGGTATAGAACTGTCCCATTTGTTTTTTGCGCAGAGAATACTTAGTGCATAGTGCATTTTATGGAATAATTTTAGTGTGCTTTTGGCTTGATGGAATTCGTGGCCATTAATAGGATCAAAAGCGGCCTACTATGTTGTAGATATTTGAATTTTAAGTCAATCGACGCTTGAAATGTAATGATGCTCAAGTGGAACAGGAGATATAAGCAAAATATAGGCTTGGCGACAATTTTTATCACCAAATTGACGTAGCTAATTTGGCATTATTTCAGAAAACGCGTATTTGAAGTTCTAGAAGAGATTTTTCTCGAAGTTTCAGCCTTATAATAGGACCCTGTGAGCGGTTTTGTGTGAATTTAGTCTAAGATCAGTGTGCTAAAAAGTCTCTTGCTCTGTGACTATTAATTTAGGCTTTCTTCTTTGAGTGAATTTTGATGATCTGCAATACTTTTCGTACATTAAGAGGACTCATCTCTTAATGCATAGCTGTTTATCTTTGTGTATGGACATTTGAGCCTATGTTTTGTATAACAAAGTTTCTACTGACAAGCCTAATTTCAACACCTTTCATAACCCGTTTCGTCACAGGCCATGGTCCGTTTCCGGAAGTATTCCGGAAAAAGGGTTTTGTTTCCTCTAACTTCTGTGTGTGCGGCGAGGCTGGATTCCCAGACCATTACGTAACAAAGTGCCCACTCACAGAGGCGTGGCACATGCGGTTGCCAGACACTGATGACCCATTTAAGCGCTTCTTCATTAAGCATCCGGCCTCCCTTAAGAAATTAAGGAGTATAATGGAAAAACTAGAGGCATTAGGTCGGGATCTGTGTCATGCAGATTAGTGTGTACCAGTTTATTATTGATTATTTATTGTATGCTGTCAGTTTATTATTGATTATTTATTGTATGCTGTCAGTTTATTATTGATTATTTATTGTATGCAGTATATATACATCTGTAATATATTTATACATCTGTATATTATGCAGTGTCTGTATATCTCCGTAACGTCTGCATAATGCAAAGTATAATGCCCGTATCAGCATTTTGTATCTGTGTAGTATGTAGTAATGTATTTAGGCTCTATATGTTTGTGTGCTGTCTTGTATTGGTATTTAGTATCTGTGTCTTCCTTAAAAATCTGGGTAGTATGTTTAATATCTGTATAGTTTATGTAGTGCAGTTTAATATTTGTGATTTGTATTTTATATCTGTGTAATAGTGTAATTAGTATCTGTATACCTATGTTCTTTCGTCATTTATTGTATCTGTATATCTGCGTTCTTTCGTCATTTAGATTATCTGCATATCTGGGTTAGTATCTGTATATCTATATATCTTCGTAATGTCTTGCATTAGTAATTAGAATCTGAGTCTGAATTCCCATTTAATATCTGTGAAGCAAGTAGTAGTGTATATAGTAGCTGTTTATTAGTATAATATAGTATCTGTGTATCTGTTTCAATATCTAGTACCAGTGTAGTATGGAGTTGCGTATTTAGTATTTGTGAATTTGTGTAAAGACTTGCATTAGTGTATTCGTATTTAATATATGTGTAATAATATATTTAGTATCTGTATATTTTAATATCTGTTTTGTAAGCCGCCCGAGTGTCCGGACCCGCTTTCACCTGTTACCTGTACGGACATTTGTTCATTTCAATAAGGTTCAAGCTTCTTCTTTTCTTTGGATTGCGTAATAATCAAGATATCTCTGTGAACCAATGGTACATAATAATATAAAAGGAATGGGAAAATTGTGTTCGGCACTAAAAACTAAAACAAATTGTGATGCAGAAAGTTTACATTCGAAATGAATCATTAAATGACATTTTGCTTATTACTAGAAATGGATTTTCAGCTGTAATGCCATGCTTACATGCACTGCCTCGAAATGTTAAGCTTGAAATTTTAAGCATGCATAACTAATTACTAAAATAAAATAAAATAAATTATTATTTTGCTGTGCGTGTTTTCTTGAAATGGAAAATTTCAAAGAGAAAGAATTAGAAAGATTTATTGGAAACAAGTCTACATTAGAAGCTAATGCCTTGAGAAATTTTCATGTGAAATAATGTCCTAGAATTTAGATAACTTCTTTATGATTGTAAAGTCATCAGGTTATTTTGAAGCAGGAAGACATGAAAAAATGTGCAATACCCTCGCCTGGAGTCGAACCTGGACTTCTCGAATACGCGCCGAGTGTGCTACCATTTCACCATGAAGGCATGCTAGAAGGATGAAGAAAATACCTTATATAGTATACGGGATGAAATTTTAAATTTTCTTCAAAATGTCTATGGTTTTTGCTTCTTTACTTGTCCGTACATGAACTTCTTTTTATTCTTCATTAATTTCACGATCTTTTCATCAGGAAATGGTTGTATGAGGAACTGATGCATCAAGACGTTCTATACAAAATAATGTCCTCTAAATACATTTCACTTAAAGAGATCAAATATATTTTCCTCATACGTTCTTATAGTGTAGTAGTCAGCTTATAAGTTTCAGAGAAACAGAGTTTTCGGGAAACTCTGGTTCTGTTCTCTCTCAAAGTACTGGAACTATTTATGAAACCCTTTAATATCCCTTTAATAGTGCATGAATGAAAACATAGCTAACGGTTATTAATCAATAGCCTTAAGGTTTGTTCTGTAGCGTTTTTTAGGTGACAGTATGTTCGATAAGGAATGAAGAATAGTGAACAATAAGACGGCGGGGAAATAAAAAGTAGTTGCTTGCTTTTCTTGCAATTCTTTTCAGAAATGAGTCCTGAGAATTGAACTCTTATTCAGTGCGTCCAAGAATTTCGATGTGGTCGACGCAAAGATCTAAGTTTTATAACATTATTTTACCAGTTTTAATTTTTAGAAGATTAATATTGTGCAGTCGTTGTCGAAACTATTGTATTAAGTTGCCCTGAAAGAATGAGTGACAGAAATCTGAAACCATGTTTATAAAAACCATTAAGTATTTAGGAACAAGAAACTCTAAAATTAACTGCGCCTTCGCCGGGATTCGGATCACGGAGCTTTCAAATACTGACTGGACATAATAATCGCTTATAGCTTGAAAACAATCCTGAGAGAATTCAATAATTAATTACATTCTCCTCAAAGGCACAGGAGGAGAGAGACATGAAATTCAAAAAAAGAGATACACGAAATTCAGCTGATTCTAACTACGGATCTTTTGCTTGATAGCTGGAAGTACAACCCACTCGCATTACAGTAGCACATTTGAGGGAGTGAGGTAATTCATTACATGCTCTATTAATTCAAATTCTTAGGAAGATGTGTGTTTCTTAAAATGTAATTTCTCATATTTTAACATAAGTACTATTAGATATCCTCTTATTTTAACACAAGCATTAAATGTCAGAAAAATGTGTGCTTTGTATTTTATTCTTTGCTGCTCAGTTAGCTTCTTTAATGTATAAGGTATTTCTCCCGCCTTTTTCGCATGCCTTCGTGGTGAACACACGGAGCACGCTCGGGGCGTATGCGAGAGGTCCATAGTTTGAGTCTCAGTGAGGGCGTTGCTAATTTCTTCAGCTTCTTGAGGTCGAAAAAATACTTAATGTTTCTAGAGTGGCGCCACCCGAACTAGGTATTTTCGACTAGGTAGGTCTAGGTAGATCGGAACACTACCTTTTGATGGTGAATGATGATTCACCACCAGGATTTGACGATTGGGTCCCCTAATCGCCCTTGAAGAGAGGGACTATATAGGGTACTCCTTACTTCTTAGCATGTCTTCGCGGTGTAATGGTCAGCACACTCGGCGCGTATTCGAGAGGCGCGTATTCGAGTCCCGGCGAGGGCGTTGCACATTTCTCATCTCTTCAGCTTCTAAATAACCTAATGACTCTATAAGTGGTCCATCCTGTCACAGGTCTACTCCATTTCCGCTTTGAGAACTTAACAAGGAAGTGTGAAATAAAAATAAATGAGGAAGAAGCAGGAGGAAAACTAATTCATGAAAGATTTAGTTATGCTATGTTTAACAAGGCCTGATTTACACAGGTACAAACGCGGCATATGGTCTTGACTTCCATTCTTCCGTTTTCAGGGGGTCTCCAGACCCTTTAGTAATATTTAAAATATATTGTAATATTTAAAATAGTAACATTTAAAATATATTTATATTTTGGTATTTAATAGTTTTTTCTAAA
>KK120692.1:386908-422374 GCA_000611955.2 Stegodyphus mimosarum | reverse complement strand
CTCCGAAGTTCCGGTAGACTTGTAGGAGGAGGTTGACGGGCTGCAACTCGTCGGCCAAGCATTTCCCACACGTGCTCTACTGGATTCAAGTCCGGTGAGAACGCTGGCCAGTCCATACGGGTGATATCCTCCGATTGAAGGCATTCGATTACGATGTTTGCACGGTGAGGACGGGCTTCGTCATCCATAAACACAAATTGTGCGCCCATGGCGCCCCGAAACAAACGTACATGTTGTTCCAGAATGAAAGTCCCGATAGATTTGGCTTGTCGTGGTTCCAATTTGAACATGCAGGTCAGTTCTGGAACCCAGAATAATTCCACCCCAAACGAGCACTCCTGCACCACCGTAACGGTGTCGTTCAATGATGTTTTCTTGCTGGTAACGGGTACCTGGAGCTCTCCATATGAAAGTCCGGCGAGAATCAGACTGCAAGCTAAACCTGGACTCGTTGGAAAACATCACGCAAGCCCACTGTTGCGGTGTCCACAATGCATGCTCTCTACTCCAGGCTAACCGCAGGCGACAGTGAGTTGCAGTAAGTGGAACCCATCTGACAGGTCTACGAGTATATAGACCAATCTGCCCTAAGCGTCTGTACACGGTCTGCCTTGAAATTGTCGTACCAGTGGCTGAAGAGAGCTGACGAGACAGGTCTGAGGCTGTGCTCCGCCTGTTTCTTTTGGCAGTAACTGCCAAATACCGATCCTCATTCGACGTTCTAACTCTGGGGCGACTTGTTCTGTAACGTCTACTCACATTACCATCATCTTGGAATTGTGGCCAAAGCCTGGAGATGACACACACTGGAGATGACTGGGCAATTCCAAGTTGGTCTGATACTTCCAATTGGGTACGCCCACATTCCAGACGGCCGATAATTCTACCAGGTAATAAATCCTCCAAATGCGTCCTTTGTGTCAGCGCTGAAATGCTTATAAAGAGCCTGCGAACAATTTTACTTCTTTGCCTGTATTCCTTATATATCACTCTCTTACACTCTCGTCATTGTGACGTACCATCGGTATCATCTGGTTACTTCCTGAAATTTGCATATGATTCTTGAAGATGTGTGTAGTGATTTTACAGGTGATATATTTATTTTAGAGTTCGATTTCAGCGTGATTCCGAATTATCCTTAATTTATGGACATGAGTGTAAATATGATTTATCTGAATAAAGTAATTACAGCATTCACAGGTAGGCTTTTGTTTCGTCCCGTTCAATTCATTTGGCCCCCTCCCCGTATTTATTTTCTCGCGAGCTAAAAGCTGGGATTCCTGAAGCCGGTTGAATGAGACATTGAAATTTATCTGTTATGTTGTACCTATTTAAATATTTGAATTTTTGAAAACACACAAGTAGCGGTGTCTAATATTTTACTAAATTTTAAACATACTAAAGGATGTAGCTTTCAATAAGTACTTTAGCACATCTTTACCTCTTGCGTGTATTCTTAGAGATTTAGAATTATAGTCAATTGCAAAGACAAGAACTCGTCTAAAAGCAGAAGAAAATTAAATGCACGTAGTTTAATAGCTAATTATTTTTAATCTTAAAAACTTAATTAATTGAATTTCTTGAAATTCAGTAATGGCGTGGTCAAAAATTGAGACAGATTAAAAAGGTATTAGAAAGTTAAATTAACCTATTATAGCATTAAAACCGCTTTTATTGGAAGTACATTATGATTAAAACAGCGTATTTCTCTTCGTAGTACTCATATTGTTTTAATAAAGTATTTTACTCATATGTGTTAAAAGAAATATTTTTATTAAATTCTATACTTTAGAGATACTATATGTTTTAAATACAACTACTTTGTTCAATAGTTTTCTATACTTCTTTTAAAATTTGCGTTTATTTTATAGAAGAAAAAATTATCTACGTTTAATATGTAGTTTACCACAGCTTTGCTGTTAGTGAATTTATTGCTTTTAGATTTATTAGAAAATTATTGTTTGGAGATCTCTGAAATTTTCTCAACACTGTCTTGCCATTTTAAAATTTCTGCCAAATTCATAAGGTGAGATTTAAAGTAAACTTTATTTTTTACTGCGGTCTTGTCAGACATTTTGATACGTTATTTCGGAAGTTATGCTCTAAGACACTTCTTTATTAGAGCAGCTACGGAAATATTTAATGTTATACAGAATCTTTCTTAATGAATTTGCTCGGAATAGCCAAATCTAAAACCTGTACAAGTAGCTTCTTGTCTTATACACTGATGCAGCAGAGAAGCCGGTTTTACAGGTGTGAAACAATTTTGACGCGTCAAGGCTGATTCAAAATTAGAGCTTCTTTGGAATCATTTAATGTTACATAAAATATTTCTTCATAAATTTTCTCGGTCTAGAACATTTACAGATGGCTTCTTGTCTTATATACTTTTGCAGAAGAGAAGACCGTTTTATAGTTGTGAAGCAGTTTTGACGCGTATATCGGCTGATCTTAAAATCAAGGTCTCCCAATTTCCTGAAACATTCCTGTTTACGAATTTTTGCTCGAGGAAAAATTCTTTCGCGCGAAGAAGTAAACTTTTAGAAAATTAAAAATGTTTTACTGAATTTAAATTATTACTTTTCGGTTAGGTCTTTTGACGAGTATGACTTTTTATCTCCTTGTACGAAGTAAAGGAAGTATTGTAATCCCGAACACTCTCGAGGATCACATTTCAAGTGAAATATCCGCTTTAACTGCTCTCGAAACCCTTTTAATGATGTTTTTGCTAACATCTGTACGTGCGGACAGTATAAAGGACTGTTCAGAAGATCGTTTCTTGACGTCTGTACGTACGTATATATGTATATATCTCGCATAACTGAAGAACGAAGAGCCATAGAATGTTGAAATTTTGCACATGGGACTGCTATAACATGCAGTTATGCACCTCCTTTTTTCGTTAAAATTGGCTGCACCAATCGCATATAAATATATATATTCCCATTCTATTGCCTGGCTCGGTAAGCTTAGTTTTTTTATCCTTATTTGTTGGTAAATTGTGCATGTTTTGCTTTAAAAGTGATTGAATTATCTAGTTTTTGCATTCCAGTTAAGGTTTTCGTACCATTAGTTACTCCCGACTTTAGTTACTTTTAGTTACTACCGGTTAAAGTATAGTTATACCTATACTTTAGTTTTCATACTTTCAGTTAATCTGCATGCAACTGTTTTAGAATTATCAGCAATTTAAAACTTTAAGTGGCGAGTTAAGCCTAACGAACCGCCATTTGTTACTTCCTTGTACGAAGTAAAGGAAGTATTGCAATCGCTAAAATTTTCGGGTATCATATGTCACCGAAAATATTCATTTTGACCACCATCGAATGCAATTTAACGACTATTTTGCGTGACATCTGTGCGTAAGAAAAGACTGAAGGAATGTTTTTCTCAAAACGGGTTGCTCAAAAGGATTTAAAATGGATTCAGAAGGGATTTTTTCTTGACATCTGTACTTACGTACGTATTTACATACGTACGTATGTATGTATCTCGCATAACTCAAAACTGAATAGTTCCAGAGCGTTGAAATTTCATATATAGAACTGCTATAAGCTACAGATACTCAGCTCCGTGAGTTCAGATTTTTTTTTTATTCTTACATGTTGCTAAATTGCGCATTTTTTGCTTTAAAAATGATTGAATTATGTTGTTCTTATCTTCCAGTTAACTTTTTTTATGCCTTTAGTTAATTTGCATGCAATAGTTGTAGAAATATCAACTTTTAAACAACTTAAAAGTTGTTTAAAAGCAGTTAAGCCTAGTTTGTTAACCCTAGCAGCCATATTCATTACTTAGCATAATGAATTAAGTCAGTTTCTGCAACTTCAGTGTCTTTTTGCGGAATGTGATTGAAAGTAAACTTTCAGTTTTGCGCACCGAGAAATCTGCCTGGCCGAATTGCTTTATTTTGCGTAGGAAATATAATTTTACTTGTAAAATTGTTTTTAATTGTTTTAACTGTATTTAGTGTTTTATATTCTTTATATTTTTCAATTTTTAACACAGATTTTTGAAGTTTTATGTACTTTTGCCTTGCCGCGAAGTGAGAACTGAATTCATTGAATGAGAAGTATAACTCTGATGAAATTCGACGAAATAAGTTAAAATTAAATGCAGCAAAAAATGCGTTTAATTCAATATTCCTTACAAGGAAGTCATGTATTGTAAACATCAAATTTGTATATTTGAAACTCGGTAGTTTAGTGAATTTAGTCAGTTTCTGCACCTTCAATGTCTTTTGGCCGAATGGGACCAAAGGTAAATTATCAGTTTAGTGCTCTGAAAAAGTTGCTCGGTAGCTGAATTCCTTACTTTTGCGTAGAAACACCAATTTTTAATTGTAAAAATTACTTTTTAACTGTTTTAACTGTAGTTGGTGATTTATGTTTTTCTGTATTTTACAATTTGTAAAGAATATGCTTTGAAATTGTATGTACTTTTGCTTTGCCCGAAGTGAGAACTGAATTAATTGAATGAGAAATATATCTCTAATGCAATTCGAGGAAATACGTTTAAATGAAATGCTGAGAAAAAGTGTATACTTTAATAGGCCATACAAGGAAGTCAAGTGGTGTCCATATCAGATTTGTTGTTGTTGTTGTTGTTGTTGTGTACTACACTTTACAGTCAAGTCGGCAGAAGTAAATGGAAAACCAAGATTCAGAATAGTAGCAAGTACGGTAGCTCTGACACCAAACAGAAGTGGGAGAGAGTTTGAATAAAATAAAACGTGTTCACAGATAAAGACAAATAGACAGAGAATAACATTAAGCTTTGACATTCGGGCGAATACATATGTGACGAATTATCATATTCCATCATAAAGTCTCCCGTAGTGCAAGTGACTAGCAGTCCTAGATAGTAAGTGGAAGATCCAGGATTCGAATTTTGTCGATAGCACATTATTTTCTACATTATTGGAATCTTTAAAAACTTTAGTTTAGCGTTTAAGCTTTAGACAAACTAATGTGATAGACAATAATTTATCACTGCTTCCATTTGATTGACTGGGCACAGTCTTTCTCCTTAGTCGGCCTTTATGTGGGGAGAAAATACTTTCCATTGTACATGATCATGTGTCGTAAGTGGTTAATACGTTCAGTCAGCCGTTGAAGAATCTATTAAAATTCGAAATCCAAAGAGGTCAGAAGTGATTTCCAATACTTCCTTCTTCTGAAATCCTTATAGTTTTTATACAGTAGAGGGAGCAAAAATTTGGTAGACAGTAACTCATCACCTGCTGTATTTCGTCGATAGGATCTCATACATGTCACAAGCCCTCCTTCAAATGAAGGGAATGATGTGGAATAATCACATTCTCTTGTGCGTGCTTCCCTTACGCATAAAAAGTAACTGGAAGGTTATTTGCTGAAATCTCGGCGAGAACATTGCTGTTATTAGTTTTCTGCTGTATAAATCTTAAATTTCTGTACTCTATTTTCGTGTGCAAAGACCCTGGCAATGAGAAGCTTATTAAAATAATTAACAAGCTTCTTTTGCTTCTTAGCAAAATATTGTTGGTATCACAACAATTAGTTTAGGTTAAATGTTGGTGTCGTTTTTAGTCTGCTAATAAAATACATAGTTAATGTCTTAAAAATACTATTCCAGACAAGAATTTCTGAGAAATTTAGAGGGCCTTGTATGGGACATTATTCACTCATGATCTTCGGAATAATGTTTTTGTGAATGTCAAAAATTCGCTAATTTATTAGTTATAAAAGTATTAATACACACCGTACGAATATAATCTCACAGTTGTTTTAGGTCGGTCGGTTTAGTTTGAACCTTCGATGTCTTCCTATGGAGGTCGAAGACTCAGCTGTCCGATTTGCTGTCATTCTTCGGTATTCTTGCTCTGCGTTAAAAGTGATGCTTTTTGTATGTGTTCTTTATATTCTCCTTGGAGGTTTTCCATGTTATATCTGATTCTTGCTTTATTGTTGGATATTATTAATTTTCATTTTGTTTAAAACTTTAAATGTTTTTAAAAGGACATTTTTAATTTAAAAAAATTAAAACAACTTTTTTAATTTAAAAAAAAATTAAAACAACTTTTTTAATTTAACAATTTCTGAAGTATGCATTTTCGGAATCCTAAGAACGAATTTTCTCAAAACTTTTAGAAGTGTTGGGCAATCCTATAAACATGGATACCTTGAAACCAAATACCAGTTAGCTAATCGATTTCAATGATTCAAAGCGACAGCTTGCGATTAGAACTGAATTTTATACTTTTGTCTATGAATAATTTAACGGATTTGCGCCATTCCCCATGTTTTAAGAAAAATTTGCTTCTCCTTCGCTTCGTTCTTGAGATATTAATATCTGTTTATATTGTTGTGTTAACTGTTATTAATTTCAATAAAGTGTCAATTTCTTCCTATTAGTCTGCAATAGATATTAGGGAGATCTCTACGAACCTGTAGTTCACAGTAATAGGAGTTACAAATACATCTGTTAATGAAGTTATTATCTTTACAGCTTTTCCCAGTTTGATTGCTACTTTAATTAAAAGTTTTGATGTTCTTTTCAGGTCTGAATCTTTTATTCGAATATTTAAGGAAACTGATGGCAGTGAAATCCTACGACAAAGAATATGTTGGAATCGCTGTACACAAAGAAAATTGAGTACATCCGGCGACTACGAATCCTGGCACGAATCTGATCTCATTCTTCACGAAGCTCTGTTCCTTGCTCCATCGGAAATATATTCTATATATTTGTATGGATGCACTGATCCTTTCAATTTGCCATGTGTTTCTGTAACTAACCGCAGAAGAAGAGTAGGTCAGGCTTTTGCGACATTACATGGTCAGGAGACCCTGGCTATTAGAGAATTACATATAGTAACAGATGCAAAAGCCACATGGGGTACACGATGTTGCTGAAATTAATTTTAGAAAATAACATCTGAAACTATGAAACTGGGTAATTTAAATTAGCCTACCACACCTGTGTGATTTAAAAATGTAGTATAATAATATATCTGATGGTTAAAATCAAAGGTCAAATTCTATATTAATATTGTCGACGAAGAAAGAATTTCATTTAGTTATCCTTCAATGTATAAGTAGTACAAGAATATGAATCATCTCCTATGTATTTCAGACTAGCATAGTGCATTCTCCAGCCATGCAAGCTGGCGTTGCCATTTGCATAAACATGTAGTAATGATATATCATTTAATGTACATTTAAATATTAAGTATTCTTTAAGGTTACATCTAAGAGGGTTAATTTAAATTCAAAATCAAGAATCATGATTACAAGAAACGTACGTGTATCCAGCTAACACTCTTCTTTTGTACCTGCAACGGGTTTGAAGAGACTTATTTACTGGAACTTCAGATACTATTTGTTTTTGTTATTGTTGTAAGGCGGTTCTATATTCATAATTAACAATTTACTAAATTTATCTGATTATCGTATAAAATTACTTAATTTAATTTATCCCATTTTAGTTAAATGAATTTTTTATGATTTATCATTGATACTATTTTAATTAATGTTTTTAATCAATTTATTCATTCCGAAATCATGCTTATTATTTCTAGGTTTTTTTATTTTCTAGGTGTTTTTAAAGTTTACTTCAGTGTTACATATATATTATATATTTATTATATATTCATGTCGAAATCATGCTTATTATTTCTAGGCTTTTACAAAGTTCACTTCAGTATTATATATTTATTATGTATTTCGATTTTAAAATCGAGTTAATATTTTACTTAATGTACAGTCTTGTATCAACAGAGCAGTATTTTTATTGATCTTTTAATAATTGTACTCCTTTGCATCTTATTCTAGACTTATATTATCATTGTTGAACCTGATCTGTTTTAAAAATCTGATCTCCTTAAAAATGTAATTTGCGATGAAAACCTAATCTCTGTCATAAAACTTAATCTAACCCGTTCTAAAACTTACACTGTTCTAAACCTAATCTGAGTCTGGAATAATTTATTAGGAGTTCTATTAACCTAATTTTAGAAAAGAATCAAATATTATGATTAAGATTAGAGTAACATTTATTTTCCAGGTGTTGCGATCCTGTTCTATTGCCAGAGTAAAGCCTAATTTATATTCGAGCTTCATTAAATAGTTGTCATAAAGAATATCGTCATTTTAATATAAACATTTATTATTCTTTCTATTAATTACATTACAGTAAGAAAGCAGCAATTTTTTCTGTAATTTTATTATAAGTAAAATGGAAAGAAGTAATATTCGATAAAACAATGTTGTTATTAAATTTTTGCTTATGTTTCTTGAAATTTATACAAAATTTATTACTCATAAAATTAAATGATTAAACGTTTTCTCAAGAATTAAACACAATTACTAAAGACATGTTATTCTGTTAAACATCTACCTTATTTCTTATATCCTCTTTTTATGGTTTCTGGTTTAAAATAAAAAGTAAAGTAATAAAAAAATATTTTAAGCGGAGAAAGTCAAATTTTCTTATTTAATTCTTATTTATTTAATTTCAAGATTATAGAATACTATATGCAATATTCGTATGTCAGCGATTTTATTTTATTTCAATAGTTATTCAGTCGTATTCAGATCGTCATAAACGTTCTTTATGTTTCAGTTTTTCATAGCAAATTCATCATTTGTAAGAAAAATAAGCATTCTTTACTTATTCCTTATAATATGAAGCAAATGTAAAATAAAAGCTACAGTGGACTT
The DNA here is from genome assembly GCA_000611955.2 of Stegodyphus mimosarum. Taxonomy (NCBI): domain Eukaryota; kingdom Metazoa; phylum Arthropoda; class Arachnida; order Araneae; family Eresidae; genus Stegodyphus; species Stegodyphus mimosarum. The sequence continues at coordinate 413,675 of KK120692.1, read as the reverse complement.
TAAAATGTGAGAAAAGAAGTAAATGATTAGTAGAGAATATTACCAAATCGAAATAATTTAGCCATATATGATCTTGATACTCATACACTGCAGTACAGCATGACACCATTTCAGATCATAGATTAAAAAGTAGTGCCTTCTACGTATTTTCATAACGTACGTAAAAAGAATAATCTATGAAATTCTTTATTAATAATTTGATAAATTTTTCAAGCTTGCGTAGAAATGCTACTTCCTTGGATAAATTGTTCGATTTTGTTGAACATATTGAAAAACAGCTTCGAAATAAATATCAGAAATTTCTGCAAGAAAATAAATAATGTAATCAATTTCAAAGTGAAGGAAAAGGTGAATACACATAAATTCAATATATATATAACATATTGAATGGTAACGTATTTTTTTAAAAGCGTATTTTATTTATTTTCGTTTCTTTTATTGTATTCTAATATAACGTAAGTTTTTTTTTATTAATTTATTATGTAAAAAGCTTTGTTTTCTGTGTTTATATATCAAAACGTATGCTATTCTGTCTAATTTATTTATTAAAATGTTGAATGCAGTTTATGCAAATAAAATGTTTTAACTTTAATTTACTTGCTTTATCTTCATCAAATTCATTACAACTGCATTCTATGTATTATGCAGACTGTGTATTCTTTCTAGGCAAGTATAAATAATGTAGTTATAAATTGATTCAGTTGTTTTTCATTACTTAAATATTGTAGTAAATGTTATGAATTATAAAAATACTTTTCACCCTTCATTGCCTGACAAAGCAAGAGTTTGATAACGTGTATATAGTGTTAGAAAGAAGGGAGTTTAAGTAAAAGTTTGTTTTAGAAATTGCGGTGAGTGGCCACATAAAGGGAATTATACTGCTAGGCACTACAGTTTCTCCTTTAGATTTGTTTTGTTACACTGATTCAGAAATTCTTCTTTAAAACTAGGTTTAGTATTTATTGAAACAAGGTGATTGGCAACATGGAAGAAATTCTATTGCTAGGTACTATATTTCCTTTATTAGTGTTTTTTTAAACTAATTTATAAACTGTTCTTTCAAACTTGGTAAATATGTAGCCATTACATATCAATGGAAAAAATATCTTCTGTGTACAAACCTGTCTATTAGCCTTTATTTATTCTATAACTTTGCCATAAGATGTAATCTCTGTCTAGAAACATATTAAATAAGTTTAGTGATGTTATGTCTAGTTTCGTCTAAATCACTAGATGCGCGTCTTTCCGTCAAAGAAATGTTGATTGTTTTTATTATATTATGTAAGGTTTTAGTTTAAACTAACAAAGTTTTATTTTAATTTGACTTTTTCTATCTGTTCTTATTTCAACTTCCCGTTAGAATAAGCACGCGTTTCAGCTTTATGCTAATTTGAAGTGGAGCCAAGTATATTTAAACGGTAGGAAGGAACCTCTCGGGTGAGAGAGCTTTTAGTCTCAGACCACTGTTACTCTTTTCGACGTTTGCCTGACCAGTTAGTATTTAAATTCTAAGCCGTAGCGCTGTTACGCTATTATTTATTGAAGTAATTCTAAGTGCGTTAGTATTAGTTAAATCTTGCTACGCACCCTTTAGCATAGAGGCCAACCTCGCGTTTATAGCTCTGTGAGCAACGACTATTTAATTTCTATTTAGCTTTAGTTTAAATTATCTGATTGTTCATTTTAGACCCAAGTGCAGTCTTTATTTTCTGTATCCCTCCCGAGTTGGGAAGTGGCTGTATATAATTGTGGTTTAATAAAAGAGGATTTTAAATCCTTCTCAAGTGGAGTTCTTCTACCACTTAACCACAGTTCTCTACCACAAAACATAGTTGCATTCAGCTCCCTGTTCGAGATCAGGACTTGAAGTTTCACGAAGATGTTCGCCAAGAATATGCACCGAACACTCAGGCCTGACAATTATAAGATATGTTCTCCCTCTTTTCTGCATGCCTTCGTGGTGTTACGGTAGCACATTTGGCGTGTATTCGAGAGGTCCAAGGTTCGAGTCTCGGCGAGGGCAGTGCACAAAATAACCTAATGACTTCAAAATAACCTAATGACTCTACAGTGGCATCCAAACTAGAAGGTGGTGCATGATAATGTTTCACCACCAGGATCTGGCAATTGGGTCCCCTAATCCCCACTCGCCCTTTAAAAAGGGAAGTACATAAGGTATTTACTCCCTCCTTTCCACATGCCTTCGTGGTGTAACTGGAAGCGCAATCTATGTGTATTCGGGAGGTCCGGAGTTCGAATTCCGTAGAGGGCATTGCACATTTTGTATTTTTCCAGCATTAAGAAAACCTAATGACTCTACAAGGTATAAGGAAATTTTTTATTGTATCCATTTAAAGCGCATCTAGTGAGAAGTGCAAGACGCTGTCGATAAAATCCAGAAGGTGATGAATTATCGTCTTCCACGTATTCCTTTGTATTCTCCAAGCTCCTTTCTAGAGACTGGATATTTCGAAATAGGAGACACGAAAAATTAGCAATGCCCACGTTAAGATTTGGATCATAAATTTTCCAGTTCCTAGCTAGATGTGCTAATCATTTAAATTTGCAGAGCACTAATTTATTGGAGTATAAGAAGCAACTTTCTGCTTAGAATTATATATATAAAAACTCCATTTAAAATTTTAATTTGGTAAATCTTTGCTACGTTATGACACTACCAAAATTACCGCAGTTGAAAAGGTATAGTACTGGATTCAATTCTTAGACTGGAGTCATAAAATCATGGCCAGGGTTTGAAGATGTGTTTATCCATGTAATCTATTTATAGATTACAGTGCTACGGTTTCTTTGAACTAATATGTAGAGCTATACATCCACGCCAGAACCGGGACCTTCGTCCTGGGGAAGCCTTTCGAAGTTGTATTATCCAGGTCCTGGAGGACCCCTCAATGACGGCGCAGACCCCACGGTCCCTGCCCGGCTTTATACGTCGCGATTAGCGGCAAGGACGAGAAACATAGATACTAGATCAAGATTATAAAGCTGGACAGCTTTGCCTCGGGGCACCACTCCCTCGGCATCAGAAAAACGCTTGGTGCCTTGCCTCACTTCGTCAGTCCCCGTCACTGGGACCGAGAGGGCCAAACCCCCACCGAGAAAGCCCATTATCTACGTACTATATAGCTCCACCACAGCAAGAGGAACAGACACGACAGTACCAGTACGGTCCCTGCCAAGCCTGAACCAACCCGAGAATAGACTCGGGCTCTAGTCCTGTGAAGACAACTTATTTGCCCCCGTGGTTGAGACTGTCTAGGTACAGATCCTAGCCAGTACTTCCCAGGAATTCTCCTGAGTCAACCCCCGGGGGGATATAGAGCTATACAGTAGTTGTATATATAATAGTTCTAAAACATATTATACTTTATGCGTTTTTATATGACATATATATTTTGTGCATGTTATGAGTTTGCAAAGATCTCTTTGTTGACTTTTGAAGGTGAAAAGGAAGAAATTGGAACTTCATTGAAGCAAATATAACTCACAAAATAAGATACACAGCTATAAATTACAAAAGAAGAAAACAAGAGCATCTCCTTAATACATGAAGAATAACGCAGATCACCTAAATTGCTAATACATTAAAGTCTACAGCAGTAAGTGCGGAGTAAGAAACTCATCAACAAAACGGTCGTAGACTCTATACTGTATCACTTCTTCAATGCAGCCGACATATTTATTTGTAACTTTCCTCAAGGAAAAACTATAAGGATTTATTTTGTTTCACTAGCCAGTTATTTTATGTTAATTTGCTTTCTTTCTCGCTTTCCATTTTCCTGCTAGGATGCAAGTTTGCAGTTCGCGTGTATTCAGATGAAGTAGAAAGGAGATAGTATTTAAAGGAAGGTCTTCTAGGATAGAATCAGAGCCTGTTCCACCTGCTAAAGTCCACGTTTGCTAATTCATTCTGTTAAGAGCAGTATATCTGAATTCTCTTATTAACCTTGTCACGCCTGTATTAGGTCTGAACCAACCTGCGCATGTTTTATCTGTGTACTTTTTCCGATAATTTAAGTTAACATAGTCCTAATTTAAACATTGTTACTTTTGAATTAAGCTATAAATGCTAGCTATTCTGTAAGCACGAGCAATGCTTTCTCTTAAACTTTTATTTGAAATAAATAAAAGGGTCTTTTAAACCCTTCGTAAGTTTCTGCCGTAATTACGAGGCCTAGCGAAAATTCGCTTTAGTCTTAAGGGTTTCCGTTCATTTTATGCTGCCAAAGAAGACGAAACTATATAAAGCACTTCTGAAGCTTCCAGAAAAATAGTTTCTGGAAGCTCGAAGACGCAGTTTACACAAACCTCTATGATGCTGCTGAGTTAACAAGAAATAATTAAGTGATTTGGTGACAAAAAATTGTTGCCAAACTATCCTTACAGTAGAAACATCACGTGGTTCAGATCACAATGTAATACCCGAAATAAATACACACAAAGGAACTAAGCAGCCTAACTGTTCTTAAAATTCAAATATCAAGAGATTCAGAACTCAGAGATCTACAACATGATATACAAAATTAATTCATACAAATATAATGAATTAATCAAAAATACATAATAAATAACAACAAAGTTTTACACGAAATCAATTAAATAAATGAATAATTAATTAAAAACGCAAAATAGGCAAAACTGACTAAAAACAAAACTCAATCAAATAAATACAAATATTTGCATACATTTAACGGAAATATACAGCTGATCAGTTAGTGAACAAACATCAGATGTCTTCAAACTAAGTTTAAGAAAATCAGAAAAGCGATTTTATTAAAAATATCTCTAATTCAAGATCTTTCACGTTTACTAAATTTTTTCTCCTGCTAACGAGAGGGTCATAACAATGGAGAGAAATCGATTTTCTTGGTTATTTTCTATACAAATGTTGCAGTTATTTGCTAAGAAAGGGGAAGATTATCTAGCCAATTTATTCGTCTGTGTTTACATCTTTGAGCTTAACGCAAAAGTTTTTTCCCATCATTATTCTCCAAAGATCGTCTTGCTCATTATTTCCTGACTTGTAAGCCTAGTTGCTCATGCCGTACATCAGTTTCACCACCAAAATATAGCCTCTTGCAATGGGACAAATAAAATCCTCTAATGAACAGCTTCGAACTTGAATAGTTCAGCTGAAAGTCGTTCAATGCTTCTTTAACTATCCGTTCAGAAGAAAGCGTAAAATGAAGGTTAGATTAGGAACTCGTAAAATGACCTAATAATCATTTCAGTTTCCTGTTTTTTAAATTTAAAGAGTAAAGTATCAAACGTCAATTACGTAGAATCTTTTAAATTGGAAGAACATAGCAAAAGCATTAATTTCTTACTTACAGTAGAGGCACTTTATGAGGGCTTATCGTATGCTTGTGATAATAGGTAGCAAGACCAACCAGCATTAAAATATCTGATGTGGACACCACATGACTTCCTTGTACGGCCTATTAAATTAAATACATTTTTTGCTGCACGTCATTTAAACTTATTTCCTCGAATTTCATTAGAGACATATTTGTCATTCAATTAATTCAGTTCTCACTTCGCATCAAAGCAAAAATAAAAACCTAACACCAAATACAGTTAAAAACAGTTTACAGTTAAAAACAGTTTAGTTTTTTCAACTAAACTAGAGTTTCTACGTCAAAACAAGCAATTCGATCAACGGGCAGGAAGGCATAATTTTCGGTGTACAAAACTGAAAGTTTACATTTGGTTCCACTGGACAAAAAGACACTGAAGTTGTTGCACCAACTGGTTAATTCAGCATTCTACTAAGTTTCAAATGTAAACAAATGGCAGCCTCATTAGGCCTAGCACCATTTTAACTTTTAAATTGTTGGTAATTCTATAACTACTGCGTAAAGTTGACCTAGAGGCATAAAAAACTTAATAGGAAAGAACAACATAAATTCAATCACTTTTAAAGCAAAAAATGCACCATTTACTAACATATAAGAATAAAAATTCTGAATTCACCGAGCAGAGTAACAAGGCGGAATATATACATATATTCCCGCTCTGTTTTGCTCGGCCCGTCCTGTATGATGTATATATCTATCTATCTCTCTCTCTATATATATGTTTGGTGCGGCCGATTGTAACGAAAAATGTCATATATAACTTTCTTAGATGTACATATATAGGAAGAAATTATACAAAGTAAAATGCTATTCAAAATCTAATCCAATTGCGCGCTGAAAGCAGCAACAAGTGGTGGTAATAATGTATAATATATTAAAAAGAATGCATCTAAAACTCCTCTTATACTAAGTTCAGAATAAATACATGTAAATACTAAATACCAGAAGCACAGTGGCAAACTGTAAGCAAAAGGGAGCCAAAACCAAAAACGGAATTAGAAATTTACATCTTTAGCTGCATCGTCACCAGGGGGTTGGTGCAACAAAAGAGGTAAATAAATCAGCCTGTTTCGGAACCAATAAAGACACAAATTAAAGTTTAAAATATTCTCAGAAAAAATGATCAAAGAAATGTGTGTCTATCAGTTCAAGCCCTACAGGCCGAAGTAAGCACTGCAAACAGTTGCAAAATTATAGCATCAAAAATCATAAACAAATTTTAAAGCAGAAATATATGTTATATATACATATATATTTAAATTATGGAACAAAGTTAAAGAAACTTTTCAAAGTTCTTTTTTTTTCCTTTTGTGAAAAGTGTTTTTATTGTTTTAATTTTTTAAAACCATTATTGTTTAAACTAAGATTTTGTATTTTCACTGAACATTTAAAGAGCATATGATTGCATTTGCATTTATAATACATAATATATCAGATTATTTCCTTAAAAATTTGCGAAACAATTAATTATTTGTCAAGTATTATTCGAAGTTTGTAAAAACAAAGAGAGAGAGAGAAAGAAAAAAAGAAACTCCCAATATATTTTCTTTGTTTCATGATGAATTGCTCTTGATTTCCTTGTCGAATAGAAGGTGTCGAGCACTAATACATTTATTCTGATGCTTAGTGACGAATTATTCGCTATCTTAATGCTGCCAACGATTGATAGATTAAGATTCTTTCTTGTATTTTTAATTGATTGCAAATATTTTTACACTTTCTTTCTCTATGTTTTTCAAATTAAAGAAAATCCTGTCTTGGCAAAACGGGAAGCTCATTAAAGTGAACACAGAACAGAATTTTTAATTACGTATAATCAAAAAGGCGCATAACATAAAAGGGAGACATTTTAAAAACCATATTTATTTCTTAACAATACTGTGATATAGAAAATTTATTAATATTGATGTATTTAGCCTAATTAAAATAAAAATATTTCTAACTCTATTTACACAGTGTGTTTATAAAATGCTAAGATTCCTATTTTTACTGAATTATAATAATCGCCTGGGGAATGTGATGAATTAAGTGAAAAATTAAGTTACAGTCGGAAAAACGACAAATTAACTATTTGAATTCAATTTATTTTTCAGTTTTTTTTAACGCAGTCATAAAATGCTTGACAGCAATTCAAAGAGAATCTTAAATAGTCATTATGAACAGGTTTACCATATATCCTCGAGAATAAGGTGTATAAATCGAAAAAATCGATCGTAAAATCAGAGCTTAATTTATGCACGTGGTCAAAAATGCACATAATTTGGTTTGATATTGTTTTAGATACAGGTACACTCAGCACAGGAAAAAAAATTCCGACAGTTCTATATCATTCTTCCTACTTGGCCGATTGACGAAATTCATTTATTTATTTATTATTATTTATGTGCTCCGCCTTTAGGCTCTACTCGGCAGAGAGGGATGCCTTTGTGGAGGACTTTCGAAGGGAAACTGACTGGTATACACGTTACACAAGGGGAAAACCACGAAAACGCCCATACAATCTGACCGTTCGCGGAAATCAAACCTCGGACCAAATTACCAGTATTCAGCGACTTTACCGCTCGGCCTCTGGTGGGTCTGATTGACGAAATTTAACTTGTGTTTTCCATGTCTCGAAAGAGCGATTTAGCATATGTATTAGATTTATACATAACAATGCCCTAACATGGGTATTTTGACACAAAATCTAACATTTTTTGAAATGGGTTAGGTTAGGTTATTCAATGATGGCAAAGCACACGAGGGCTATCTGCCTAAAGGGAGGGATGCCTTCGTGGAGGACTTTCTAAGGTAAACTGGCTCGCACACACGTTACACATGGGGAAAACCACGAAAACGCCCATGCAGCCAGCCCGTTCGCGGGATTTGAACCTCGGACCGAACTACCAGTGTTCAACGTCTTTACCGCTCGGCCGCTGTTGGGCCCATTTTCTAAAATGACATACCGATTATTTTCCATAAATCGATTTTAAGACTCAAATTACACCTAAATAGACTCACGTTTGTGAAAATTGCAACACCATGAAGGACTTACGCGAGTGAGCTGAAATTTTCAGGAAATGCAAAGTAGCGCATGATATGCAAATGATTAGAATTGCAAATCCGTAGCGCATGCGTATGCTGAGCAGCGCCCTCTGAACGGCTGATGGATCCGAATAAATAGACGGCTGTAACGAGGCGTGTATGGTTATCGGTGGTTATCTGCTAGTGGTAAACGTTAACTCAATCTGTACTTATGCCTCGTCGACGAAAGAGAGCGAGATTTGAACAACTTACAGAGTTTGAACGAGGGAGAATCATCGGCCTTCGTGAAGCTGGATTGTCGTATCGTGCAGTAGCCTCTCGTGTGCAGCGTAACAGCAGCACAGTGATGCGCGTTTGGAAGCAGTGGACGGACGAGTGTCGGACAACTCGGAAATCCGGGAGTGGACCCCGAAATGTGACGTCAGCTCGCGATGATAGACACCTGGTCCGCATGGCGCGGACGGACCGTACAGCTTCCTCTAGACAATTGGCAGCACTGTGGTCAATAGCTACAGGTGTTTCATTGTGTGCTTCATCAATTCGTAGACGTCTGCTGCAGTGTGGACTGCGCGCACGGACTCCTTTATACAGGATCCCCCTAACGCACGACCATCGCCGCCTGCGGCTACAATGGGCCAATCAGCATAGAGACTGGCGTGCTGATTGGCAGCATGTCGTGTTTTCTGACGAATCCCGCTTTAATTTGTGGTACCATGATGGCCGCATTCGTGTCAGACGCTATGCCGGTGAACGCCACCTTCCGGAGTGCATTATCGAACGCCACAGTGGACGAACACCCGGAGTTATGGTCTGGGGCGCCATAGCATATCATAGACGATCTCAATTGCTACGAATTGTGGGCAATCTGAACAGCAACCGGTATATCCGTGAAGTTCTACAGCCCGAAGCTGTTCCCTTCCTTCAAAGCTTGCCAGGCGCTGTATTTCAACAGGACAATGCCCGCCCTCATACTGCTCGGATTGTTAAATCCTTCTTTGCAGCGCAGCAGGTACAGCTTCTTCCTTGGCCTGCGTGTTCCCCGGATATGTCGCCAATTGAACATGTGTGGGATGTCATTGGTCGGCGTCTTGCTCGTGATCCTCGTCCTGTTGCGTCTGCAGACGAACTTTGGGTACGCGTACAAACGATATGGAATGCTCTTCCTCAGTCAGACATTCAAACTTTGTTTGACTCCATGCCACGTCGTGTAGCAGCACTTATTGCGGCGCGTGGTGGCCACACAAAATACTGATTCTGATCTCTTGTTCTTGTTTGTTTGCTTTGAACATTTAATCATTTATTTGTACCACTACCACTCAACTGTGTATTAAATTGCATTCAATTATGACGATTCCTTCTTGGTGTTGCAATTTTCACAAACGTGAGTGTAATAAATTTTGCAAAATTTGGTCAGAAACATAGCTAGGAGTTCAAATTTTATCTTGGTGCATTTTCTTCAGTTTTGGCTAAGAATAATACACTTGGCGAGATTTTTAATTTATGGTAACCTATTTTTGTTTCCCCATACATCTATGTTAACATGATGGTAAAAGTTTTATAGGTTACAAATTCAAATATGTTTTCAAAAACATCATAAAAATTACTAAAATATACAAATAAAAAAAAACATCAGAAAATAGCTGCGAATTTTATTTGGATTGAACCTAAATTTCGAATTGTGAAAGAAAGCATCAAGGATTTTTAATAAAAAATTATGTGTTAATAAATATATATCAAATTCAGTTAGCACTAAGGAGCTAAAATTTTGAGATCTTATGTTTTAAAAACTACTCGTGAGCGTTTTACGTAACTTAGCATTTTGACATAATTTGAATCGTAGAATGAAAACAAAATCGGTATGTATTTGAGAAAAATCCGAGAACAATGTTATGTATAAATGTAATATACAGGCTTTTCGAAACACATGAGCAAAAATTTAAGGGGCGATAAAGATACATGTTAGAAATGCCTTCACAGTTAAAGATGCATTCATCCGTAAATGACACACTGAAATCAGGCTGCGCTGCGAGCTGTTGCAAAAGCCAAAGTGCAAACTCGACACGTGGCGTATAAGCTGCAGGTATCAAGGCTTGCACTTTCTGTTCATGGTACGAGTGTAATCCTTCGTCCCGTAATATTCGCCAAACAATTGAGTGGGCACATTTACGACACGAGAAAACCCTCTCTCCTGCTAATATCCGGACGATGCAGAATGTCCTCTACAACTTGTGGCTTTCGCACACTCCTGTATCATGAATGCTGGTGACAAAGTATCCCGTTTCACACAGGCACCGATGCAAACGTTCGAATATTTTTGGGTCTGGCATGCGACTTTTCAAGAAACGTTGCTTGTACAGTTTTTCGACTTCCAGAACATTCCCATTAGTAAGATCATGTATGTCCACCTTTCCCTGATTCCTTTAGCAAACATGCCTTCTGAAATCCACCCTAGAAACGATGACGTGTAAGAAGACTCGCGCGTTATGCTTTTCATTACAGCGCCGTCTATCGGTCCACCGATTGCTCTTCGCCCATGTATTGCATGATGAAAATTGCTTGTTAACATGTTTTCTATCACCCCTTACATTTTTGTCCATGAGTTTCGAAACACCATGTGTATCCTAAGTAAGACTTTTGAGACAAGAAAAATACAATTTCATCAATGGGCTCAGCAGAATGGAAGATATAGAACTCTCCCACTGATTTTCTGCAGAGTGTGCGTAGATTATGCTGCTAACTGTTATTTGTATTATAGCCACTGGTGAAGTTTTATAAAGTCAAAATCTTAAGCTAAAGAGATAGTACATTTTATCATAAATAAATTTTATTTTAAGAATAAAGCGGAATATATGAACTTTATATCATTAGCAAATGGAAAATTATTTTTAAAAATCACATAAAAATTAACTTTTCTTTAAGAAATAAAAGAAAATTAAATTATATTCGAAAATTCATCATATTTAATCATCCTCCTCCAATGAAACCTCAATCCAATGAAACCTCATTCTCATTAGCGTTCGTGACAGGCATTTGGAGGTGCGCATTCTTCGCCTTCGGTTAATGCTTGCGACGATATAAAATTCCATAAATAATTATACGGTAAAATCATGCGTTCACGTACGCAGTTGTGTATAAAAAAAGCAGTTTGGCAAGTAAAGTATTCTAAAATTCCTTATCAGCCAATTAAATGTTATCTTAACGCTTTATAATGTAATGCCCAGTCTGAGAAGCTATGATATTTAACAAGTTTGGTTGCCTAATCATTACGCTAGGTTACAATCCCGAATAAGGCACTGGAGCATTATTTATGATATAATGAGGGGCCTAATAAATGTTATAATTTAAATTACGAATAATATTTTTTCTTTCAACATCGTTTATTTCTGCCGTTCTCAATATCAACTAAAACTTATGAAAATAGCTTTGCATTTGTTTTTAAAATAATATCTGGCAGATGGCGACCATTATTATCTTCCACTGGGTGTATTCTATCTGAAGAATTCTCCATAATTCATGTTAAAATTTCGGTCCTAACTTTTGAATAGCTTTTTGAATACTGACTGTAAGCTGCTGTATGATTCATGGCTTATCTGCTTACGCCTTTCATTTTAATTAACCCAAAGAAAGAAATCACAGCCTATTAAATCTGACAAACGCGATGACCAGTGAAAATTCGAAAATCTTGAAATTTTGTAATCGTAAAATATTTTCCTGAATGTTTGTCGCTGAAAATGATAACCAATCTTTAAATTCTTTGTCACTAGAACCGTTCAACACATTTAAACAATTGTAGCGTGATGATTGTGACAAAGTAATACAGTGTTGATTTTCAAAGTAAAATTCTGAGGCTAAAAGGAACTTGGTTTAATATAATAATTATTCGAATCCCCCCATTGCCAAATAAATTATCATCCTATCGTTTCCTTTGAATATCAAAGCATTAAGTTGTAGGGTTTTATTATTTTAAAAAACTAAAAAAATCTAAAATGTTTCAGATTTTAAATTACGTCCAAAGGGACGTTTATTTAACATCCTGTGTGTTACCTTTATTTGTTAAATACCATGTTCTTCGCACTTAAACCATAAAATTCAGTTCAACAGCAATATCGCAAAATAATTTTAAATTGAGCCTATCTTTAGAAATTTCGGTACACGCTCTCACGCGCTGGAGATAAAAATATTTTTCTGTACAACGTTGGTATTGCTGGCTTTGAAATTTTTGAGTTTGTTAATGAAAAATTCGTTAAAGTTTTAGAGAATATTGTTACGAATTTCACATTTATTTGGCTATTTATTTAGAACTGTAATTAAAATTCCTTTCTATTTTCCCGTGCAACGCACGCAGACGATTTTTGAAGAGAAAGCTACGTCAAAAAAAATAATAATAAAAACATGCATACATTTATGCAGATTTTTCATTTTTTAAAATTTAATGCAGAGCGATAACATTTAGTGGCAACAATTTGAAAAGTGAATCGGGCATTCAGAGTGAATCAACGCAAAATCTCAAAACGAAAGTAATAGTCCTTCGGGACTAAATCCCTTTGGACTAATTAACCAGTTATTATGATTTAGACCTCTACTGTCACTTCTTTTTTCCATTTCCAAGCCAGAACGCAAATTAGTATTTAAAATGAGGATTTTAGATTGTAAGGCCAAACGTGTTTTGCCTTTCAAGGCCACATTGCTGCAAACTCAAATAAGACATGTACTCTTCGGCCTAGCATTATATTTGCTGATATTTGAATATCTACGCCGGTTAGTTTTGTGAGCCAACTTCGCTTTAAACTAATTGTGTATCATTCGGGTACTAAGTTACTTAAATTTAAATTTTTATATTTGGTTGTTATTTTAAGTTATCTCACCATAAATGCTGGCTGAGCTTACATGCAGCAGATGTGCCTTCTGTTTTTCCTCAGTTTTAAATAACGGGTCTTTTACACCCTTTGCAAAGTTACGTTGTTAATTTAGACTTAGGAATAATTCGTCTAACGTCTACCGAGAGTTTGGACAGAAACTGATGATTGCGAAACATACCAAATTTAATAAAGTCAACAGAAATGTAAAATGACTTGAGAATTTATTTGCACTTCAGTCTGTAGCTAAAGAACTAACAAAGAATAAAATTAACTTTCTTTTCTAGCGAGATGTAAAAACTGCAGTGGCAGAAGTTTAGTTTTTAACTGTTCACGGTAAATTTGCAAGTTACATGTTTCGTTTCAATCTAGGATCAAATAATTTATGTGAATGTTCAAAAAAAGCACCTCAGGAGGTGGAACATTTGATTTTTTCATGCCGTACCTTTGATAAACCTAGATTATGCTTGCCGAACGATTTGAAAATGGTAAGCCTGACTTGGCCAGTGAACGTATATGTGTTCGTGAATCCAGTCTGCTGTTCTTTGTTTTTATTCGTTTTATTAATGCATGCAATAAATATTAAATGTTCTAGATAATAATTTAGTTTCGTAAGTCCCGTGTTGTATATCTCTGGTGCACAGGGAGATTGTATGTTTTAAAAATAAAAAAAATATTGAACTTAAAGCTGATGATCTAGTTCTCCTATTTCGCGAAAATTATGCAATGTTAGTCAACATCACTCCCGACCTCGTAGCAGTAACACTAAAGATAGCTAATAATAAAAGAAGGTTCATCACGGTAGACTGACTTTGCAATTATCTCTTCTAAACTTAGCTTCTAGCTCTCATTTAAAACTTCCTTCATTTACATATCCTGGAGAAGTAGAGGAAGCTGTAGAGCTGAACCTAAGAAAAACGCGTTAATTAAAGTAAACGTTCCATAGTTAAACGACTTACATACATGATGGTATCTTCCATCATTAAATATACAAGTCTGGCATAAAGTAAAGAAAAAAAAGGTAAAAAGAAAAAATATATTTGAGAAAAACATTGCTTTACTTTTTAATTCATAAGGTTAATTGCATTTCACATTAGATAAAGAAAAGAGCACGAGATTCTCGGATTCCATTCTTTATATTGTTTTCAGTCAGAGTTCAGGTACAACTGGGCATAATGTCGTTCCATCATAAGTAGCATCGAATGTCTCACAACTATACAACGACAGCTTTAACGCCCGAACATAAACATGAACAACAGCCAACAAATTGTCGTCATGGCCTGATTTATGCGTGACTTGGCGTATGTGTCCCGGGCCTCCATTTCCTGAAGGGCTTCCAAATCTTCCGAAATTATTCAAAATGCATAAAACTTTACGTATCTCATTTTCAGTTCTGTACTTTGAAATGCATAATTAAAGCCAAAAAAATTCAAACCGAATATTTTATGAAAAAAAAGACATTCCGAAGAATAGACATTTATTTTTGTTTTATGCAAAACTGAATATTTATTAAAAAAAAAGGTGACGTGTACACCACATGACTTCCTTGAACTGAATATTAAATTATACGAATTTTTTTCTGCATTTAATTTAAACTTATTAAATTGAATTAAATCTACTTCGTCGATAGCGCATAAACCACAATAGAATAAATGCACTCTTTAAATTTTATTATATTTGCTTACCATAGCGACACTCTGGCGCTAGTTTAACAGCGTTACCTCTCATTCATTTTATAACTCAAAATGCACAAATATTATGTATATCATACGGAGAATTACCTAATCATTGCCGCATGTTCTATTCAAATACTATAATAAATCTAAAACGATGTGTAAAAGAAATTAAACAAACAGTTTTTCCCAGACGATTCAGTATTTCTCATTCAATTAATTCAGTTCTCACTTCGCAACAAGGCAAAAATACATAAAAACTCAAAATACCTATGTGAAAAATTGCGAAGCAAATCTTAAAGACTCACATGTATTTCCTCAAATAAATTCCAGGATGGGTTAAGCGAATGTTTTTCTTTTTGTCTTCGAAACTATAGCTCCGCAAATTTGCTCATGTTACGCCAATACATTTTGCTCATTATTAGTGTCTTTAAGACTGATATATCTGTTTCCCTTGAATGTTTTTCAAAAATGACTACTTGTCTTGTAGGGCATTGTCAAATGATATCGTTAAGGTACTATATGTTCTTATAATTAACGTAAAAATAACATATTTTCTTTCCGTGTCCTAAAACTGTCAAATTAAATGATTTCTGTGACATGAAAAGAAATTGGAAATTTTAATTCTTAGTCATAAACTTGTAAGCTTTAACTAACCCAGTTATTTTATCATTTCGGCTTTACTCTCGCATCTACTATCCGATAATACTAATCCTATCAGAACGCAGATTAGTGAAAAAGGTATAAATAAGCTCAAAGTTCATGAGTTTAGAGAGAGAGCGTTTGGCAACATAGGTTGACCGTCACTCTGCTTAGATTCTTTACAGTTGAAGTTAATTTCCTGACTTCGGCTAGCCGCTTTTACTTCGTGAGTATTTAGAGTCGAGCCAAAATTAAGCACTGCGTGGATTTCGCATTCGAATTAATTTAAATATATTTCCGAAACTACCCGTAAGTTGCGAAGTTCTTTTCTGTTAATCTTGTACGTTTTGTGTAAACATCAGGTCGACATGTTCAAAACAGCTTTTATTTCAGCCTTTTCCTTTGAGGTTTGTTACCTGTTAGTTAAAAGCGAGATGGGATAATAAGGGATTTGATAGGCTCTATGGTTACTTTTAAATTTTGTAATAAATATGATTTTTTTAGGTTCTTCTGTTATCGGAAAATAAGAACCGAGTTTAAAATGTAGAAGCTTATATTTTACATAACAGAAATATACTAAAACCATAAAAGCTAAGTATTAAAAGGTGAAATAGATCTTTTTACTTAAAATGAATTTAATTGAAAATATTAATTATGAATTTTTTCGTAGAATATTTTATATTGGGTTGGCAACTAAGTAATTGCGGATTTTTTTTAGAAAATCAAAGACAATTTTTTCATGGAACTAAATAACTTTATTCTGTAATGTATCGCCCATTTTGATCAATGACCTTTTGCCATCTTTCAGGCAGCATCGTAATCCCACGATCATAAAACTTCTGGTTTTTATTAGCAAAAAACTGAATCAGGTACGATTTGACATCATCATCATTATTGCAATTTTCACCATTCAAGAAGTTTTGTAAAGATCGAAACAAAAAGTAATCAGATGGTCCAAGGTCAGGACTATATGGTGGATGTGGCAAAACATCCCAACCGAGCTCCAATAATTTTTGCCGAGTGACCAAAGATGTGTGGGGCCTTGCATTGTCATGATGGAATACAACACCTTTTCGATTTGTCAATTCGGGCCGCTTTTCTTCAACTGCATTGTTTAATTTCGTTAGTTGTTCAATGTAGACATCAGAATTGATCGTTCGGTTAGGTGGTAAGAGTTCAAAGTAGACAATTCCTTTGTAATCCCACCAAACCTTCTTTTCACAAAACCTTCTTTTGATGAATATCAGCTTCTGATGTTGTTTGAGTTGGTTCACCTGGCCCGCTCCAGGACCTTTTCCGCTCGATATTGTTGTAAACAACCCATTTTTCATCGCCAGTTATCAGTCGTTTTAAAAATGGATCATTTTCATAACGTTTCTTTAGCAAATTGCAGCTGTTAATGCGTTGCGTTAAATGCGTTTCTTTCAGTTCGTGAGGAACCCATGTATCGAGTTTTTGAACATAGCCAAGTTGTTTTAAGTGATTTTCAATGCATGTATGTGATACATGAAGCTTCTCTGCAATCTCACGTGTTGTACTGCGACGATCCGAATCGATTATTGCTTTGATTAGGTCGTCATCAACTTCAACTGGACGACCAGAGCGTTTTTCATCTTTGAGTGAAAAATCACCTGAACGAAATTGACAAACCAATTTTGACACTGCCGTTCTTTTAAGGCTTCGTCACCATAAACAGCACATAACTTTTTATGAGCTTGGGATGCGTTTTTCCCTTTGCGGAAATAAAATAGCAAAATATGACGAAAATGTTCCTTTTGATTTTCCATTTTTCAACGAACGCCAAACGAAAACTACGCAACCGATCCAAAAACGTTTTTTTACTGATTCACAGCTGAATTGCCAACTATCAAATAACAAAATGTGTTTTACCTTTGTACTACGTTTGCAAACCTAAAAATTCAACTGAAGCCATCTATGAGTGAAATCCGCAATTACTTAGTTGCCAACCCAATATAAGGAGCATCGGTAATTACACTTCATTAAAAGGTTATTGAGGGAAGACTTCCACAATAAGTTTTGTATCAACTTCCAGTTTTATAAATCGGAGCTCATCATACTTCCTGGCTCTGAAATCTACCGATTGAAAACTGTTAATTACCTGACTGTGTTTGAATTATTGTGTCTAAATCCTTAACACCTCTTCTCCGAAAAGCCTAGATTCTAAGCCAGGTCCTTTGCTATGGTAGACATTAAGCCCGGTTTCAAATCTTGGAGAAGGCATGCATGTTTGTATACGTAAAACATCCGCGTAGAATTGGGCATTTTATATGCTGGCAAGCCGAAATTCCTCTCGAGTGGCTTGAGTTGGGGGGAGCCCTTTAAATCTGTTTCCTGGGTGCTCTTCGTTAAAACAGGGAGGAGCTGCACTGTTAGATCTGTGGAATCATACCCTTGAAATTAATGGTTAAATTCTGATGCCCCACCCATTTTTATCTGGACCTAAGCCTGTGCTTATAAGGTATTTCTCCCGCCTTCTTCGCATGCCTTCGTGGTGTAGTGGTCTGCATGCTCGACGCTTAACCGAGAGGTCCGTGGTTCGATTCCCGGCGAAGGTATTGCTCATTTTTCATGTCTCCTGCTTGGAAATAACCTAATGACTCTACACTGGCGCCCGAACTAAAAAAAAAGGTGGGGGATGATGATTCTCCACCACCGCGATTTGGCGATTGGGTCCCCCAAACCCCAGTCGCCCTTTAAAAAGGGGGAGTATATAAGGTATTTCTCCCGCCTTCTTCGCATGCCTTCGTGGTGTAGTGGTCTGCATGCTCGACGCTTAACCGAGAGGTCCGTGGTTCGATTCCCGGCGAAGGCGTTGCTCATTTTTCATGTCTCCTGCTTCGAAATAACCTAATGTCTCTACAAGCTATGTTCCCTAAAAATGTTTGTTGTGTTGCATATTGGTTGAAGATTTCATTTGCTTTACTAATATGTGTAGATTCATATTAAATTCTTAAATAATTATAGTGATAGGATTTTAAAACTTATTCACTTGTTTCTAAGAAATTCTAGCCTAATAAATGAAATGGATCCCTGCCGAAGAAAATATGCCATCCAATAAATATATTCAGATCTTTATTTTTGAATCACTAAAATATTAACTAAAATATACGTTAGCTTTCTTTTATATTCAAATTAATCACTCATACGACGTTTTTTTTAAAAACAAACAAATATTTATTAAAAGATAAATAGTATTCGTAACTTAATTTTTCTACACCTAACTTATTCTTAAAAGCGTGATCATAACAGACATTCTTGCTGCATCTTACATGTCTATTCCAATCCTGCTTCTTCTATGAATGAAAATAGAACGTCATTCAGAAATTAGCTGTTGCCATTTCTCAGTAGATATTCTGTCTAATAAAAATAATTAATTTACAATCATTCTTACACATATCTATGTAAAGAAGAAAACTGTTTGTTTATTCGCTAATAACTCAGTCACTACCATAGCTATCGTCACCAAACTTTCTACAATTCTTTTCTGGGTTCTGAGAAAGGTCGACGCCCACCTTTTTCCAAAAAACATAGCTAAAATCAGAGATATTAATTAAAAACTCGTGAAAACGATAATTTTCGCCCTCATTTTTCCGAGTGGCAACAGTTTCGCAAGCTGAAGAGGAAAATCTGCTTTATTTCGAAAGTTGTTGCCACTGCTCGCTTTCAAATCTTAGAATTTGTTAATAAAAAATTTCTAAATTTTACGATGAAATAAAAATAGCATTGCCGAACATTAAATACATTTCTCACGATTCCAAAAATTCATGGGAAGCCATTTCGACTATTCCCATCTTCATACGACTTCAATCAGCCGAAATATTGATTAAAAATTCCGAGAGCGTTAATTTTCGCACTCATTTTTCCGAGTGGCAATGGTCTCGCGAGTTGGAAATAAAAATGCTTTATTTCGAAAAGTGTTCTACTGCTCGCTTTCAAATCGTAAAGTTTATTAATAAAAAATTTGTAAGTTTTACAAAATCTATACATATTAAGAAAAATATCTTTTGTGTGTTTGTTTGTTTGGTCGCGTCATTGATTTCTGATTAATTATAATAAATGTTTTACCACATTTAATCGACTAAAATTGAATATAGATGAAATGTTGGATGGACCGTGAACTTTTACGACCATTTGATTAGAAAGACGAAAATGATTAAAAACTGCGTGTCATTGTTGCTGATATAATGAGAGAGAATTAGCTTATTTTTCTATCGGAATTTTTTATATAGTTCCATATTGCATCAGACTGAAAAATATATACTGTGATTTTTATTTGTTGCATCGTTATTAGAGAAGGATTAGAGCAGTATCGTTTTCCTTGTTGTTAGATGCATTACTCTCAATCTAACTTAATTGGCATCGGGTACTTGCGCTAGTAATCATATAAAACTACAGTTAACTCCCGATCAGCCAAAGAGGATGAACCGGACTATAGACTAACCATTTCTAAGAAATTAAAGATTGTTTTAGGGCCAACGGATTTATCAATTACTATCACAGACCACCAATGAAAAGCAAAACCGTTTACAAAAATATAGAAGTAAATGCGTATGATAAAAACAGTGATAGCAGATGATATATGTTGTTTTTAAGTCTCTGAAGTTGTTTTTATTTAAAACAGTATGTTATTTTTAGGATGCAATCCGGAATATATATAAATATTTGTATGTTAAAAAAATGCTGTAACTGACCTTTTTATGGAAGTTTTAATACAACCACGTTGTTTAAGTTCTTTTGTAAATCTTTTATTCTTTAATGCTATTTATAATTTGGTTTCTTTCTATTAACGTGTATTCTTCCGTTATTTCTAGTGTGTTCTTTTTGTTTGGAATACTGATTTAATGTATCTAACAAAATGTACTTGTACTCCATCTTAAAACAATTAAAAGAACAAGCAAATTGTCGATAAAATGTTTCTGTTTAAGTATAATATGAATTATTCGTCTTTCCTGGGTTCCTTTAAATGCTCCCAAATTAATAATGATTTTGATTGTGATTATTTTGAGTTGACGGTTTACTCTGGTAAATCGGGATTTTATTATAATCGATAATTGTAAAGTATCCGAAATCAATGAAATGAATTTTGTCGAAATGAAAAAGGGGTACATAACTGTACAAAGGTTATGTTTCTCGTTTTCCGATAAAAAATATATCCTTTTGTCATTTTATAAAAAATCAGCTTTTAAGCCAAAAACATAGCTGCAATCTACGACTTATTGGGAATTTCATTATTATTTAAAAATAAAGTTATATAAAGCAAACACTCACAGTATGCAACGATACCTATGTTATATAAAGCATTAGACAAAAGAAGCATAACGAACGCTAATACAGAGCCATCCTTCGAAGAATATTGTAATGAAACGTGAAAATGTAAGATATTAGAATTCGAGAAGTGTTAAGAAGGACAGGATTGGAATTAACGTCGTTAGTCAAAGAAGATAAAAATTCTTCTAAATGTGAAAAGTTTCAAAGAAATGAATTCATGAACATTTTATTGAAAATCTACATCAAAATAAGGTTGTCTTTTTGCCCAATTTAAAACCTCCCATGTAAGCATTCGTAATTAAGATGAAGTATAAGTATAAAAATAATATATCATATTAAAATGAAGTATAATATTACAATTAAATATAATATAATGAAACATTTACAATAAAAAGGAAATTATTTTGAGGCTTCAAAATAAATCGACCATTTTTAAGGTAATATTTAAGGAGTATTTTCTGTATATACGTAAAAATAAAATAGGATTCGAAAAAATTGTTTACTATTTTTTTTTCAAAACGGTACTTAGTTTCCGAATACGCCTCGTAATTAAAAAAAATGAATTTTTTTACTTTATATTAAGCCCTACTTCATACAAGTATGTTAAAACAAATCGCAGAAAAAATTTGCCTTACAGCCAGAGTTATAATAAAACCTCTTTCTAAAATTTTGCCATTTAAAGAACCAGATACTTTGTTAACATTTACATTTCAGCCAATTCCTCGCATTAAAACCTTTTAAATAACGCATAAAATGTTTCTGGATACACTTTTATTCAAATATATAGTTACACATTTTAGTTTATTAATATGCCTATTATTACGTCTATTTATGTATTTATTAATTTTAAGAACGCAATTTGCTAAGATTCCAAAGTAATTCCATTTTCACTAGGGATTTCATAAAAATGAGAATTTCCTGCTTGCATGAATGATTTCTCTGAACTAGCTGATTAGAATTTCAGGAAATTTTGATGGATCGGGTAAACAATCTGCATAATTTTATAAACGATAATTTAACAGAAATTCCAGAGATTTGGCCCATAATTATGAAATGTGATAATTTTGCTCTATTTGATGTTGACATTATTTTCTAACTAACTATGTGTAATTTCTTTATATCCCATATTTATAAATAATTATATATATTATAAGCAACCTTTATTAGTATTTCATTTCTGCTTGACAGCGGAATCTGCTGCCAGCAAAATGGAGATGAACGATCCGTTCCGGAATCGATTCACTTTACTGAATAAATGATCAGCGCTCCGGCGAAAACGTAACGACAGTTCTTTAACAGTTTTCCGAGAGTTGTTGTTGGAAAGCGTTCTAAATTTGTTTCCTCTTAATGTAAACACTAGCATTCTTTCCTTTATTATTTACGGAAATGTCTCTGACTTATTTTTTACGTGTGTGTTATGTATGTATATATGTGTGCTTTTGGTTTGCTTTGTTCCATCTAACATTTACGAAACAAAACATTGAATAAACCGACGCATCTCAGCGAAACTCTTCCCCCCTCGTTTGCAAATGGATGGAGTTTTTGTTTTCCATTTGGCAGTGCGAGACGCCAGCCGTTGATCTGATTCCTACGGATTCTTCGTTGTTCACTCTTTTCATCGCTCCTGCTCTAGCCGCAAATCTGGCTCCTACGGAGTCTTGATTATTTGCTCTTTTCGCTTCCTCGAAGCTGTTCCTTTGAGTTTCATTTCGATTCTCTGACTACTGTGTCATAGCAGTGTACGTTAGGTATTATCTTATTTATACAATACGACTGTAATATTTGTGTAAAATAATGAACTATAGTTTTATTTATTTACTTATTTTGCTAACGTCTTATAATCAAGAGCAGGGAATTTCTCTTTTATTTTCTTTAGAATTAGTATATATTTAAAAAAAATTTCCGTGGTTGCAAAACAAAATGTATACTGTACCGAACAGAAGAACCTCGAGCGATATTTGGTACCATTTTGTCAAATTAGATAAAGAAAGGAAAATGCCGATATTGTCAGCAGACAATTTCCTGGTCTTTGGAATCTGCCTCCAATCTAAAAATTAATTTTTACACTGTGCTTTGTAGTAGCAACAAAATATTGTTGTGTAGTAAAATTCGAGATTTTACGAGTTAAATAATTTCTGCATTGATCGGATTCTGAATTGGCTGGATATTAAGTTTACATTTTTTTCCAGCAAGAAGCATTTTTTATATATAACAATATCAATTATAATAATGAAATAATATAATCTTTAACAAAAGCCAGTTTAGCTTTCATTATTTTTAACTTTTAGCATTTTTTGTATTACAGAATTTTATTGTTGTCCTATGTAGAAAGGCGTTTTTAAGGAATCTGAAAAGTACACTTGAAAGAGATCGAGGGGTTTGGTTGAGTTGATTCCAGCGATATCATTCCTTGTTCAAGTCTTTCTGCTTTTCCCATCTTTGCGCACCGCTCTTGATCTACCCCTGTTTCGAGCGCATTCATAGAGGTCACTGTTAGTGAGCGATGAGTTGTTAGAAAGAACTGATTCGTTTCAGTGAGCGAACGATTCCGTACTGATCCCTTAAAGGAGAGGTTTTGCGTATCTCTACAGCAAAAGGGCGACGGCGAAACGGAGGCGGCAGAAAGTCATAAACCCTCGAGATACAGATAAAATTTCTTAACTGAGTTCATAGCAAATAGTACTAGAAACATCTTTTATTTGATAATGCCAATGTATAAATATTAATAAAATTTATAGCTGCGGAAATGTATCGAAATGTTTTCAAAATACTGTTAAGAAATACAGACGATTTTTAAATGTGCCCTTTTCAAGCTATGGGCTATCATAAGTTTGAGTATAAGTAAAAAATATTGGTAAAATCGTGGTATATAGTGTTGCCTTGGCGCCATTTTGATAACTGTCTCCAACAACAAAATGGTTCGTTTACTGCTCATCATAAATATAGCTCTTACTGCTCATCATAATGTTCCCAAAAGTCGCCAAGCCCCGTGTGTACCGCATACTAGAATTAAACCAAAATATTGTTTTGTGTCCATTGAAAACAGTTTTCGGTTTTCTCAAGATTGTGTTCTTTCCAACGATTACACGTGGATGAAGACTGTAATCATAATTAGCATCGTATTGGAATGCACCAATCAGAGTGCAGTGTTTGTTTGAGTCAAGCAGTGCGTACTTGAATGTTTTCCAGTCTTGTTCCCTGTTGCTCGTCTGCTTCAGGCGAACGAACTTAAGCAGTGCGTATTCGAAAGTTTTCCAGTCTTGCTTCCTGTCGGTTGTTTGTTTCTGAAACTCATGATGAATATTTCTTTCGTGCTTGAAGTGTAGATCAAGCAATTGAGTTTTATTTTGGTGGTATAATTTATTTCACAGTGAAAGTAGTATATAAAGTGTGCGGACTCCATGAACCGATGTTTGAGAAATCTTATGTAGACAGTGACCTTCCTCTTGTTTTGAACATTGAGTATGGCAAGTTTAATAAAGATTAGAATTAAACTGTAGATTTGTATAAAAGACCAACAAAGAAACAAACATTTATATATATATATATATATATAGATAGATAAAAATATAAAAAAGAATCTGAATCTTGAATTTTGACTAGTCAAGACACAAGCATCCATCATTGATAGCATTCGGTCAGCAAACATTCATTATTATGCCCTGCAATAAATTTGAAAACTGTGTCATTGAATTTTCACCAGCTTGGAGTCGTTAAGCAAAAGAATCAAGAAAAAAGCATCATCAAACAAAAAAAGTATATCCGCAAATTCCCTTCCCCCTTGCAGATAATTGTTTAAGAATTTTCAACAAAACGTGAAACTATTTTACTGACGGGTAACTTTTTGTGCAACGCTTTTGCTACAGTAAAAAATTCAGAATTATTTATTAGAATAATTTGAATGAAAATGTAGAAATACAGTCTCTACAGTAACCGTTTTAAAGGCGTAAAGCTACAAATTTAATTTCATGCTTAATTTTTTAAAAAATTTCTTTAAAACCACATCGGAATTTTTTAAAAAAATTTTACGAAGCAGCTAATTTGGAAATCCCTCGCTTCTCTATCTTACCTTCCTTCCTTTTTACTCCTACTCACTCTTGGAGTACGTAAATGAAGGGCGCAATAGTACGTGTTGAGAAAGATTAAGTATGACATACTTGATTGGGTTTAAGACAAATACGCTAATTTCGCAACAGTGAAATATTAATTTTATATTTTTCTGCTCTTCTGATCTATCGTTACAGATCCATCATTCATTCTACCAAATGAAAAGGTCTTCTTTGTAAATGTCAACTTGCTTCTGAAGCGAAACTGGATATTTTGCTTACTGAACTGAATCTGCTCTTCGTATATATTTTCTGTGAGTAATAATTTCCAAATTAACAGAGATAACAATGGAATTGTCATCCATTGTTAATTCAGAATCCTGGTTAAGATCTGAACAATTAAAAAAATAAGGAAAGGTGAATAACCCATGTCATAATTAACAAAAAATATTATCGCAATTTATTTGTATTTTCAAGCAGCTTATTCTGAGATAATATAATTTAGTTATGAGAATTAAAGGAATACTCAAAACAAAAGGAAAGCACTAAAATAGATAAAGAACAAACGTGATTAAGAATGAAGATTTTAAATAATAAAGAATAAACGTGATTAAGAATGAAGATTTATTTATATTTTGCATACATGGTACTAAAAAAACATTACTTAGGAGAGAACTTGAATATGCCAATAAATTAAGTTCAAATTCTAGTAAAAAATGTTGCCAAACAGATTCGCGTAAGAAAATCTATTTGGCAATGCTTTTATTTCCTTTAAGATCGATTATTTAAGTATGCTTATTTTAAGTAGCATTGTGGAATATATAAACATACTTATGTGCTGAATTGTTGCTAAAACTAATCTGAGATATTATGTTATCTTCTGCTATCAGTGCTGCCGCGTTATTTTTATTTTTATTAGCCCTGGAGGTATTATCAGCATTGATCCTTACTTTATTGTACATATCACTTTTAAATAAAACGATATTGGCACTGAATTTATCGCCGTATATTATTTTAAGGTGATGAAAGGTGTTGCCAACAAAATGTCACCGCTATGCATTTCTTGCTGAAATAATACAGCGAATATAATAAAAATAAGTGGCAACACTTAACACTGTATTGGAAATTCTAAACGTACACTGCGAAAAAAAATGGGACAATTCTATATCTCCCGTTCTACTGGGTCGACTGACGAAATTAAAATTGCGTTTTTAGTGTCTCGAAAGCGCGGCTTAGGATATATTATACATAGTATTGTTCTAACATAGGTATTCTGACACAAAATCGGATTTTTTCTGAAATAACATGCCAAATTTTTCGAAATTTCGATTCTGCCACTCAAATTATGCCTAAATGTTAAATTTTGTAAACTTTGGTGCGAAAGTTACGGAGAAATTCAAAACCTTTTCTTGGTGTATTTTTTTTCAGTTTGCGCCAAGAATAATTCACTTGGCGAACTTCTTAACATATAGCAACCTATTTTGCGTTCCATTCCATTGTGCAGGAGCGGAAAAAAATCACATCGTTCCTATTTTCAAATAATTTTAACAAAGTCTCTAAGCCACATTTGATTATTACATGTTATTATCGCTTTCAACAAAAAATGCCAAATTTCAAAACTCGCCAATATGTAAATTCACGTATATCTTCGGAATTTTTGAATAAAAAACTGTAATTTTTTGCACGTACGCTTAAAAATAGATCTACTTTAAGATGATGGTAAAAATTTTACAGATTTTAATTCAAAATTGTTTTCGAAAACTTAATAAAAGTTATTTAAAAATACAAATTTAAAAAATAAATCATAAAAAATGGATGAATTTTATTTGGAATGAACCTAAATTTCGAAATGAAAGGAAATA
>KK120692.1:337583-377828 GCA_000611955.2 Stegodyphus mimosarum | reverse complement strand
GAATGTGAGGCAGGGACGCTTGAACATGTCATCCAAGGTGTCGCCCTTCAAAATTAGGACAAAGCTTCTCCTTTCTGACAGGTTAATTCCTGGCCTGAAGGCCATGGTGCAATTTGAGTAACGTTTAAGGATCAGATTGGTTCGGCTTTTGTCGAGGAATGATTACTTCGCAAAGTGTCGGTACATTTGAAACAAATAAATAGCGTGGGAAGGGAGAAACATTTTATTTCTTTTTAATTTTTAAAATGTTCTACATATTTATTTTTGTATATCAAAGGAACAGTGAGAAAAGAAATGGGAGAAATGACGCTTGTATTATAGAGCGCGGCAGATGGAAACCTCCGAGAAAAGAAAAATATTAAATTCAAATGTTTAACTCTCACGCTATTGATGTTATTAATAATAATATTATTATATCTGGAAAGAAAAAAGCGCTAGATTTGTAACTGAGTACATTACAACTCTAAAAGATACATAAAAAGTATCAGAAAAAGTTACACTGCCTCTCTTACACATATCATGAAATCACGTGAGAACTGTGTCCAAACGTTAATGATACAAAATACATCGTTGCTTGGAAGATATCAATGCATTTGATTATAGATATTAATTAGTACTGATGGTTTAATGAGCTAAAACATTTTGGAAGCTCTGATTTTTTTCTAATTAAAAATTTCAATAAAATAAAGGTGTGATTAAACCTCTTAACAAAACTTCTACAGATCATTTTGGTCTTCTCTGCACGAGTTTGTCTTAGGATGATGATGTTGAATAATGATGTGTGTTTGTATTCTTAGAAATATTAGTTAATTTCTACTGTGATCATGGTAGAGAGAAGTTCTTTATGAAAGAATTCGATGCAGATATTTAAACTGTTTTAAAACAATGTTGTTAATGAAATCCTGTTATTATGCATCTATATATGTATATTTTTATTGATGAAATTATCAAAAGATTAGTAACATTATAATGTAGGGTCATTGTACTTACAAGGAGACTAATTATCCTGCAAGTTAGCTCTTGATCAAACTGTGTCTAACCGGTAACGATATTCACACTTTCCTCAAAAACTGCGGTTAATGAAAGGGCATTTAAGAAAGAACAGAGGAAAGGAGAATAACCGATGTTGAAATAATAGAAGATACACGCCTCTGATTTTAAACAGTTTAATTTGATGAATAAGTACATTTGATTACATAAATTAAATCAGAACTAAAAAACATTATATTACGCCCAAAGTGGCGTTGTTTTAATATTTTTTGAGTTACCTTTATTTATTAAATATAATGTTCTTCGCACACAATAATGAAAGAATAAATGTCATTTTTTTACGTTTATTACGTGCTCCGCCATTAGGCACGGCACGGAAAAGGATGGATGCCCCTTGAAGGAAAATTTGGTCGAATTCACGTTACACATGGAGAAACCACGCCTATGCGGCCAACATGTTCGCCGGGACGCAAACCCCAGACTGAACTACCAGCGTTCAGCGGATTACCGCTAGGCCGCTAGAGTCAATAAATATCAATAAAAATGAAGAAATTAAGTTATTAATGCAATTAAATACAACACAACAGACGTTGAATAATGCCAGAGTCCAACTCATTAAAAAAGGCGGTTAGAGCTTTTCATTGCTTATTGTTCAGTATGCGATAAAATTACATGTTGTGGATAAAATCAGTTTAAATTGTTAATATGAAATCACGATGAATTCGAAAGTGATTCGAAAGATACTTGAAAGAGGATTAACTCAATATAATTAACAGAAAAATAGTATTAACAATGTGCCTATATTTTCAAGCAGTTTAACCTGGAGAAAAGGTCATTGGATTATGCAATTCAAATCAATATTCAAAACGTGCCCAACTCATACGTTACATAAATTATATCACTGTTCAAAAGCCCAAATTTGTAAGGAAGTATTGTAATCTCGAAACATTACGGGTACCATATTTCAACGAAGATATACGTTTTAACCTCTATCGAAGGCAATTTAAAGATGTTTTTGCGTGACATTTGTACGTAAGGACAGAATAAAGGCCTCTATTTCCCCAAACGAATTATAAAACTGATTTAAAATAGATTCAGAAAAGATTTTTTTCATGGTGTTCGCACGTACGGACATATGTATGTATGTATCTCGCATAACTCAAAAACGAGTAGCCTCAGAACGTTGAAATTTTGTAAATAGGACTGCTATAATATGTAGTTGTGATTGCAATCGGCAGCAACGAAATCCCTTTTTGATTGCAATCGGCAGCAACGAAAGTACATAAATATATACTCACTATGTTACAAGGTTCCGTGAACTTAGTTTTTTTTATTCTTATATGTTGGTAAATTGCGCATTTTTTTGTTTTAAAAATGATTGAATGATGTTGTAGTGATGATGTAAAACGAGTAGCCTCAGAGCTTTGAAATTTTATATATAGATTGCTATAAGATGTAGATGTGCGCCTCCCTTTTTGAATGCAAAAACATAGAAATATATATATATATATATATACCTACTATGTTACTCGACTCAGTGAGCTCAGTTTTTTCATTTTTACACTTTGGTAAATTGCGCATTTTTTGCTTTAAAAATTATTTAATTATGTTTTTCCTATCTTCCGCTTAAGGTTTTTATGCCTTTAGTAAATCTGAATTCAATATTTATTTGTAGAGTTATCAACAATTTAAAAGTTGTTTAAGCGCGGCTAAGCCTAATTATTTTTACCATAGCAGCCATATTTGTTTACAATTGAAATTTAGCAGAATAGTGCATTTGTTGCCAGTCTAGAGAAACTCAGCTTCGCAAGAACAAAGATAACGCTTTCTTTTATTATTGCGAACTAAATTATACTTAATCCATTCTGGAATTTATTCGTGGAAATAAGTGTTTAAGATTTACTTTGCAATTTTTAATGTAGATATTTTTAGTTTTTATGTATTTTTGCCTTGTCGCGAAGTGAGAACTGAATTAATTGAATGAGAAATAGTAAATCGTCTGTGAAAAACTGTTTCTTTTTTGTTTGTTCTTTTAATTTCTTTTATACATCGTTTTAAATTTATTACAGTATTTGAATAGAACATGGGGCAACGAATAGATAATTCATCAGATGATATAATTTTTGTGCATTCTGAATTATAAAATGAATGATATGTGCAGCTAAGTGAAGCTAGCGCCAGAGTGTCGCTATGGCAAACAAATATAGTGAATTTTAATGAGTGCATTTATTTTACTGGGGTTTATGCGCTATCGACGAAGTAGATTAAATTCAATCCAATAAGGTTAAATGAAATGCAAGAAAAAATTAGTATAATTTAATATTCCGTACACGGAAATATGTGGTGCACACAACAGATTTTTACATAAATATAAACAGTTTTTCTTCATTACTCTTGCATTGCATAAGGCTTCAATTTGAAAGAAATGATTAGTTGATCTACCCTTTATTTATTTTTACTCTATAGTGATTTACTTTTAAGGAATAATTTAATAAAATTTATATATTCTGAATTATGTGCAATTAAACTATACAGTATTGTGAATAGCAGTAACTCCCAAATAATATGCCAACATATCCTTTCAGTGCTTTATGGCACGCAGTTTGTGAGAACGCTTTGATTAACATATATGCTTATTAAGGCTCAACACCAATTAAATTTTATGGCATGGTAATGTATTAAACATAAATTTGACTTTCCTGCAGAAATCATAATTATGAAATGCTAATACGTGACTGATACTTTAAATGCAAGGAAAAGGTATAGAACACTACAGCTTCCATAAACTGATTAAATTTTGTACTGCTTAATTATCTAGCAGCGATATTTGTTTATGTTATTATGAATGTCAAGAACACTGCACGAGAGTGTATGTTCCACGCAAAAATTTAAGAAGGAAGGAAGAAAATCGAGATTTTCCTTGCATGCATGCATACATACATACGTAAGTACATTTCGTATTCGGAAACAATATCGGCAAGGGCCGCCGCCACAACCTCCGCAAACTGCAAGAGCCGCCGCCAGGTGTCCTCGTCATCGCTTTCCCTCGGAAAAGGCTACATCGGGCCAAAGACGTCTCTCCGCTTCACCTCAGACTCCGGTTCCCAGTTATTTTCCCTGTCCAGAATCGGATACACTCTCTCCCGGGTGTACTTGAGTGATCCCAAGGACCTTCATCTTGTCGGATCGCGATCTCCGACAAGAACTTTCTCGAAGAAGCAGGGAGAGAACGCACGGAAACCGAAAAGGAGAAACCGGCGGCCATGTTGTCGGCTACCTGGGTCACCTGCACGTGCCGTGCTCCCCCACCCCCCGCCTAGGACGATCGGGGAGGGGAGGCGTGTGATGCCGCCTTGGGCAGACACCATGGGGAACGCTCAGCCCAGGGTGAGTGTGCCATTTAATCATGAATCTGTTTATACTCACTCCCCAAGACGCCAACAGTGTCTCTTACAGTTTGCGCCATTTGGGTATACTGTGCCTACATCAGTGACTGCAGTCTCTCGCTCTTTCAGTTTCTTTGCATTTCCTTTCATTTTTTGACGTCACAGAGCATTTCTGTTACGCACACGGTCAGTAGGACAGATAAGCAGGCAACACTATGCGGATCTAACCTACAGAAATGCGGATATAAATCGTAGCTTCCATTAATTCGCTCTGGCGAATTGAATAAGGGAAAATCTGATTCATAAACGAATCCGTGCCTTTACACGTTACTTCGCTGTGCATTTCTTCATCAAACGATAATTCTTTTGCGTACTTCAGGAATATAGTAGTAATTTACTTCGTAAATACTTAATAGTTTAGATAAGGTTTTTACCAAAAGTCTTGAAATATTCAGCTTTTCTCAATGATACCATGACAAATGTAAACAGTTTTTACAAACGGGGGTTAAAGGATAACGTTAAGATATTTGAGAAGATTTTAACAATTTTCTTCAAATTTTCAATGCATTTTATACGCGTGTCTGTTATTCATTGGATTTTGTAAACTGATATTAGTTGGCATTAAATTCCCGCAACATTTTCCACTTATTACTAAAATTTCATGTTCTTATGCATTAGGTATACAAAACTGTATAATAATATTTCTGCAACTTTAATCTATAAGTAGACCTTCTGACTTAATTTTGATCAATATCTCCTAATATACCATTGGCACCACGCCAAAAACACAATCTGCAGTATTTACTATTCCCATATTTTTTGTGTTTTTTTATGTTTCGCATAATGTTAAAAGCGAAAGATGAATGCAACATATTTAAACAATGTATTCTGTATAATATTATATGTAAGTGATAGAATGCCTTAAAATAATTATTCAACATCTCTTCCAAAGAAAACATTTAAAAAGAACTCATGCCGAATTTTTAAGAGTGTTTGTCCTAAACAATTTATTTTATGATTCGTGACCTTAGCTTGGTGCCGACATTACAAGAAAATGCAATTAAAAATCATGAATGCGGAATAATTCATAATTTTAACTGTTTTAATTTTTTCTTAAAGTTTCATTATCTTTCAACCTGACAAATACTACAACTGAAAATACGATTAACATACAATTTCCTCTGTGCGGTTGAAAGATTGCATTAATATTTTAAAAAACTGCAAATTACAGCTGAAATTTATTTTAAAGGAAAATATTGTTGTTTGACCTTGTTAATACACAGATTTCTGAGATTATTATTTCACTGCAATATATTGACGCATTTGCTCTCTTTTAATTCCCTATATCGATGTATACAAATTTTATCATATTTATGAGGACAATTGGTATCATATTAGTAACTATTTTAGTTATCGTGTATTATACTAATGACAACCGTATTAAAACTAAGCTGCTTAAAAATGAAAAATATTTCTAATGTAAGATAACCTAATACAGGATACTTAACGTAAACTATATTTTGCATCGTATTTAAGCCTTTTTAATTAAAATAAAAGCCTGTAAGGTCTATGACCGTATAAAGTCACAGAAAGAATGTAATACCTGCTTAGATATTTAAAATAAGATTTTAATTAAGCAGGTATGCTATTTGTCTTCTTTACTTTAAAGGGAGCTTTAGTTTTTTATATTTGTAATGTAATGTCATGAAAAATTAACGCTACAAAGCCATGAAAATCTCTGGTTTTCTCTCGGAATCAAAATTAAACAATTTTGAAGTTGTGGTTTCTAAAAAACTGCAAAACATTAAATAAGTTTACGTACCAAATGACGACGATATTAAAAAAATATTTTAGTTTTCATAAAATGTTGTTTGAGAAAGGAATACATTAAAGTATTAGTGTTTGCATGTTTTTTCAAAAAAAGCTGAAATAATATTCACTGCTGCTTTTAATAAAAACGTATAAGTGTATTCTTATGTAGAATTAATAAATTCGCCATATTTTGATATACATAAAGCGTGAAATTTTGTGCCCGTTATTAGGTACGTGTTGCTGTAATGAATATTACTCTGATATGAATTTGACAAATTACTGCATAAGGTACGTAATAACCCTAGAAAAGTAAAGCACTAATTGGGTCTTTTGTGTCAGTTTGTTGCTTTAAATTCCCGCTATAACGATTAATATCTTACAAGGGCTAAAACTGTTAAAGTTAGTGATTGAGTTGGAAAGATTGCTGTGATCATCTTTAACTTATGACTATCTAAACTTGAGACATTTTGATTCTATCAATTTCCTTTTAACCTGCCAAATTAAAAAGAAAATCGTATATTTAAAACATTAATTTTGTTTTAAATGTATAAATATCTTCCAAAAGTAAAACTGGAATGAATTACTCAGGTAATGCTAGGAGACAATCGGCAAAATCTTTAGAATTCAATACCAAAACCTCATTGCTGCTATTGAAAATATACCAGCACTAAATTCCCAAGTAATTACTAAGCCTATCTTTAACTATGAACCATTTTAAGCATCTTCGTGACACTTTATGAAATTTTTAAAAGCATTTGGCTCATATAATGCAATTAAATGGAATAATATTCAAATTTGTTTTGGTTTTCTGGAAATGTTTAAAACTTGGTTTTCAGTTTTGAGCAAACGTTAATTGCAAAATTTAACTGTGTAAGTAAAAAATATACTTATTAATAGTTGTAAAATGTTCATGTTAAGAATACAAAAAACTTCTATTAATGTATTATAAAATATGATACAGAAGGAGGCTTGTCTTTTGAGATCAGTAATTTAAAACATTAATTACAAATCGATCATTAACAAAATTTTGTTCTGTGTTCCCTTACTTACATTTTTTAAGTACTTCGTATTTTACTTAACTCATGAGGATTTGATTTTAATATATATCCTTTCTATGACAACTTGTACACGAAGAGTAAAGAATTTTAAAACAGTAACAAAATGCAGAACTTCGGAAACATTTGTACAGAGATATATTTGGAAAGACCGATATTCGAATGAACCGTTAGAAAACTTATATACATATGTTTAATATTAGAATTTAATTATTACCTCCTAGGAAAAGTATTTCAATATTATCGTAACTTAAATAAATTAAATTAATATGTACCTCAACTACTTCAGAATTGTGAAATATATAATAATCATAAAAATGAAATTGGACTGATGAGTAGTAACTATTGAAAATGCCATTAAAAGTTTACCTGAAATGCATGATACATAAAATTATACAATGGAAGCAAAATGAAAACATTAGATTTAAGTCATTATTTATCAATTTATCTGTAGCAGATGCACAATAATTTGGAGGTGATTGCGGTGATGATCACAATCGGTCCAGAATCAACTTTCTATTATTTAGACCCTTTCTGGCAAAGAAACTAAAAAAAAAGGTTAGATTCGTTTATTTCGGAACGATGGAAAAATTATAACAAGCTATTAGGGTCAAGTCAAACTATCTATGCGAAATACGAAAAGGAAATGAAGATGTATGAGATAAATGACAGCAGATGAAATCGTAGTGCTTGGGATTTGTTTTTATAAAACAAAGAGCACGGAATTTAATTGTTCTTAATTCAAAATATATAAGCATTATACAATAAAAAAAAGAAAGTTCTAATAGGTACTTTTGTATGAGTTTAAACTCGGTGATATATTTCAAATTCTATTGCCAATATTATTCTTTAATTGAACTTACAATTTTATTTCTTCTGTTTGTTTTACGAAGTCATTTCTAACTTGGTTTTCTTATTCTTCCGTTATTTTATACTGTGGTTTTCTTTGTTTTGAACACTCGTTTAATTGCATGAGCAAATAAACTTATTTTTCTGTACAAACTGTTTGAAAAAAATTTTAAATTATTAAAACAATATTTCTCCTGTTAGTTATAAATGGGTTACTGTTCTTTCTTACTATAATTACCTGATAACTATCTCATAAAAAGTTAATTCACTCTAATGCGGTCTCGCAATTCAATATTTCATATTTTACTACTGTTAATCTGAACTGGAAGAGTCACATGTCTGTTACGAAGTTCTCTAGTAAAGACAAAGTGTTAGTTTTACCTTTAACATTTGCTATCCGTTTAGAAAGCGATTTTGATCACCAGTCCATCGCAATAATATGACCTCTAGATTTTATTTTTTACCTAAGTGATTATTGTTTTGGTAATCAAGTGATTTATTGGTTTAAACATAATTATCAACCTGACATTGTAGGGTTTTTTTTATTTGTTCAGTTGAATCATTATTTTTTTTTTTCAGAATTGCAAACGTGATTTAAAACATTTCCCGAAAGTCTTCCAATTAATCTGGTATGGCTGTTATGACCTATAGTTGCATTGTAGTCTAAGCCAAACTTTTGGATAGATTTCATAAAGTAAATGCTTGTATTCCTTCCCAGTTAAAGGCGGTATTAGGTATTATTTATCAGGGCAAAGTAATAGATCTCTTGACTACAAAGACAATAATTACTTGAATTAATTACTATTAATAATATTATTATTATATCGTAAACGATTGAAAAAAACTTACATTTACTCTTCTGATGATTCATTTCTCCGATCAATTTGATTGCTTTTAAACTCAGATCACAATTTTGATTTCTTTGGTTAATTTTGTGTATGCTTAAAAAAAGATTTAGATCTTATTTTTCAGTTGAATCTTTAACTTAAGAGTGTTGGTTTCGGCTTCATCTTTACTTAAACATTTGTTTCATTATCATGTGGAACTACAATTTATTGTTTTTAAGTTACATATTTCTTTATTTTTTACGTATTGTGTTCATAATGTGGTCTTTTAAACATCTGTAACAAGATTACAAAATGTTTGCTTCTTATTCAGATTTTATTTCATTTCTCTAACAGTTTACGTGTATATCCTACGTTTTGCTGATGTTTATGAATTTCAGAAAAAATATTCAATAAGTGCTATTTACTTAAGTATTATCAACTGACACTTAATAATATAATAATATGGATAATATAATAATAACTTAATAATATGGAATAATAATACAATAAATTCAACATTATCTGGGAGAGAATTAAGATGTCAGTGTCTCAAAAAGCGCTAAGTTTCTTTCTTGAGAAACAAATGAAAAATTAATATCCCAAATTTCAACGTAAAACGTTAACGTTTTGAAATATGCGGATTTTATCCTAGTCACAAAAAATCAGTGGTATAGTTTAAATTAAGTTTTGTTAAAATCTGACGTTATATCTTTAATAACTTTCAGGTTTTATAAAATTGCGTGAATTAGTTTAAAATTTTAATTATTGTTGCAGCGCAAGTCTTTGCAAATTGTTCAAAATAAACTAGTATTATTCTTTACTAAAATATAATCCAATTTATTAGACATATTAACAAATAAATATAAGAAATTATCAGTTTTGAATTTTATTAATTTTACACTTACTGTATTATTTATATCCCTGATGCCAGCTTAAAGAATCGTGGTTTATTTTTTGCTTTCATCACTGCTTGACTATCAAACGACAATTTTTATTTAGTGTTTTAAGTTAAATTGTCTTGTTATTAAAGAACTCAAATAAATTAGTATTTCAACAGTCTAAAAAATTTCGTACGCTATCAGTAAATAATGTTGCATTTCATTATGTTTAACTGTTCTGCTTATAGTTTAATAGTACTTTCATAGCATTAGACCCTCGGAGTCATCCCCCTGGATGCTCTTCTTCGAAATTGGGGGCGGAACTGAGCAAAGTCACACAGTCACCTGTATAGTTCTTGCCAATGACAGGCACAATCTTGAACTTCTTGTCACGATGAATTTCTGGGCTTGCTCTTATCTTACTGTCACAGATGATAAATCGTGAGTAAGTGTCACAGATGATAAGTGAGATAATTCGCAACAACAAAAGTACCATTATATAAATAAAATAAATATAATAATAGTAAAGTTGATAGCGTTACATAATACTACCTTAAAAGTAGCATTTTATGACACTAACAACATTTATAGTGAACTCTTAAAATGTCTGAATTAACTACCAGGCTTTTACGCGCATGGTTTTTGGCCCTTCGCCATGCTAAATTGTTGCAGTTCACTGGTAGCCCTGTGATTCTCAGTTTTATCTTCTCTCTGTTTACTATATATTTTGCATATACCTTTGGCACTTTATTCATATAATTATTTGTATTTTAATTTTCTATATTATAGTGCTGTCTTTGTCTACAGTATTTTGAAAGTTATTTCTATTGATTCTTCACCTTGTATCTGTTGTTTATCCTATTCTGTTTTGTTCACTGCATTCTTTATCTCGTGATATGACTCCCCCACTGATTTACATTTCGAGCTATGGTTTTCTTTAAGGATCTGTTAATCACATAATTTTGTTCATTTCTGCTCTAAAGGATTTTGTAAAATCATAAGCATTTACAGGCAAATTTTCTATCATGCCAAAGTAAAAGCAATGTACTACGATGAAAACGATAATGAAACTGAAAAGATCTGACAGAATTATTTAATGAATTCAGAAGTACTACGCTGAGGCTTAAATTTCTTAAACTTGATGTTTGCTATTAAATTTAAGCCTCCAATTACTGATAAATCGAGACCATTTGAATGTATGAGTATTTTTAA
The DNA here is from genome assembly GCA_000611955.2 of Stegodyphus mimosarum. NCBI lineage: Eukaryota > Metazoa > Arthropoda > Arachnida > Araneae > Eresidae > Stegodyphus > Stegodyphus mimosarum. Next base: position 366,819 of record KK120692.1, on the reverse strand, counting down.
GTAAAGATTATCAGGTTTTCGATGACAGAATTGTGTCAGATATGGAACTCAAATATGTGACTCAAATATGCTCTCAAAGAAAATTCTTTCTTTTGATAGAATTTAGAAATTGTAAATTAGGGTAATAGAGGAACTGTGAATATCTCAAATATGTCTCACCAATACATGAGATATTTTAAACTGAAGAGGGGATAAATTCCGACTGAAGGATTGAAGGAAGGTCTCCTGGAGGAGTAGAATACATAATGAAGTATGTTGGGCAGGCAAGTTTGCGGACGCATCTTTACAGTGTTATTTGGATTGGAGTGTGATATTTAGATTACAGTAAAGCTCACACGGATATGTTTAAATAATCATGTAACATTTTCATTTATGGCAACAGAGTTTAGTCCATAGATCACGAAATTTGGAAACAGTTAAATCCATTAAAACTATTCTATCCTGCCGACTTTTGATTATGTAATATTAGTCATAATTCAAGCTTTAAGTGTAATTAAATTTAAAAAGACTATAAATTTAGGAAGCGCCACGCCAACAGACCCTCTTTTTCAAAAATCGAAGATATTCTGCCTGACTAAGGTACACCAAGTTTTATATTGGCTATTCATATACTTCTACTGCATCCAACGATCTTGGATTCGTTTATTAATGCTAGAATGTAGTTGTCTCGTAGGTTTATGCTTTCTGTTAATAACAATTTGACTTATACACGCAAAACAATTAGGTAGAATACTACTTTTATTATTGGCTTACCATACAAAATTTAATATTTATTTAACTGACACTTCATATGTCACATATTTATTATGTTTATTCTCTCCTGCACTTCTGTTTTTCGTCTACTCCACTAGAATATCTAAATGAAGGGAGATTAAATAAAGAACCAGTCTTTACGTTTACACAGAGAGAGATAGCTGACAACTTCGACCTGTCATGCTGAAACTCTTCCGTTTCTAGCGCTATGCTAAAAGGTGGTGAGTTCTTGTCTTTTACTGAAACTTAACGTTACTTGATACACGGGGATTAATTTGTTGGGTTTTAAATTAAATATGTTATTTGGAAGTAATGTGAATAACTGCTGTCTTTCTAATTTGAAAGATGTTTAGAAGTTAGTTTTGTTAATTCTCTAGGTTTCTGTAACTTAGAGCTGAATAAAATTAAATGTTTTATTTTGCATTTTTGGTCTGTTATTTTTGTTTTGACGTTATGGGTTTCAAAGTAAAGACGGCACGATAGTTTGTCCTGCAGTTAAAAAAGGTTAAATTGATGTTCATATTAAATCAAACTGAGTTTAATCTTGCAAAGATATATATTACGATGGCTAATTATAAACGTTCCGCAATGAAATAAATAAGGTTATTGAAAGTAAAATAAAATTAACATCATGTATAAATGTTTAGTTTCAATATAGCACTAGTAACCTTAACCCAGGAACTAAAGAATGCATAAAAGTGGATGAAAGAGTGCTCCACGCCCTTCGATCCATGTGGCCTGATTAAAATTTATGATCATCTACAGTTATATTAAGTATAACATATACATGTAATCCATTACAAGATTAAGTAGAGTGATAAAGATGTTCTATGTTAGAGATCAACATTCTTTTAGTTCCTTCTGAGAATAAGAGGAGATGGAGCGTAGGATGCTCAATCTCAGTTTAACCTTCGGGCACAAATGATGAAAATCACAAAAATTTTATTCTTTCTTGTCTTATGTCTAAACTATGTGTATCGCAATGAATGTTTCATATTACTTAGCGACGCTAAAATACACAAAAGAAAGAAAGAAAGAAAATCTGAAAGGATTCAGATTTTAAGATCGCACGAAAGGCTATGTTAAATTTTTTATGATCCAGCGGAACATTGATGGCTACTGGTCTGCTCTTTGACTCACTACTGCTAACACATTTTTTATCTTATTGATTATTTGTTATTAACCATCGCTTTCTTTGCACTTACGTTGCACAAAATTCAAGAACAAAATCACAAAATATTTAAAAACAGCCTATCGCTAAAATTTCCAATAAAGTGTTAAAGGTTGTTAATATAGTTCTACTTTCACATACTTGATAATGCACTTCTACTTTCTTATATATACAGAATATAGTTCTTTTATAATCGCTGTATTATTTCTTTGAAAATTAGCTGCACGAGAATCCAGCCTTCTAAAAGAGCTATCATAAAATAGAGAAAAGTATTTGATGATTTTAATGAGTCCAGCTGATTCCATTTCATTGAAATATTCAATATCTTTAATTACGCACAACGGTGACTTAAATGCACTTAAATCAGTCAGAGCAAAAAGTAGAAAAAGTATTTTTAAGAATCGCGTTTATGGCTTTTAAATCCTTTCGTTGGCTAAGAAGTAGAAAAATTAAATATCTTGTCCTTTATTGAATGTCAAGACCCTGGCGGGTGGAGGACTATAAGTTTTCCATTCGAAACAGTGGAAACACGTTGCTTTCAAATAGCTGAATTTGTGGATTAATATTTAATGTCTTACATGCCGCTGTATGGCAACAGTCTAACGTGCTGAAGATAAAAATGCACAACGTCACTTCGAACAATGCCACTTCTCATTTTTAAGTCTCTAAGTTTATTAAACATAATTTCCTTAAGTTTCTACAAAATATCAAATAAAAACATATTCAAAACTCAAAATTCGGGCTTCAAGGTGCTCATGTTCGGGTGGAAGACTAAGTGTATTTAAAATACGGCGGTTCTTCGTTTTTCCACAATGCTAGGAACACATTTACAGAAGCTAGATTACTTATTTTTTTAAATATTCTTCAAGGTAATTATTTGACGAGAACGATTTGAAAAGTAATTGGGACGCAAAAGTGATACACGGACAAAAAATGAGTTTCGAGTCATTAGGTATTTTTTGAAAGCAGGAGATATAAAAACTGAGCAATACCCTCGCTGGGACTCAACCCACGGGCCTCTCGAGTACTCGTCGAGTGTGCTGACCACTACACCACGAAGGTATTCCTAGAAGGCGGGAGGAATCTGTGGTATTAGCAATGCGTTATTCTTGTAAGTGAATCAGTAGAGGTTTTAAAGGGTCTGATAATATGTAAATGTTCAAAAACGTTTGTTTTTTAAAAACTTATATGCTGCTATTTGAATATTTCTGCACACTTCCAAATACTGAGGAAAAATATTCCCAATAATTTTGGAAGACATTTAAAAGCATAAAAGCAACAGACGAGATTATTCTCTATATTTAAAGTTCGTGTATGTAAACAAACATTTAAAGAGACCCGCCATGTTGATATATTTATGCTTGAATTAATACCATATGCTTTATGAATATGTATTATGTTTCAAGAACATTTTCAGAATATAAGGAAGAATTTTAAATTGAAATATAAATGCAGAATAAAAAAATTAGTGTCATAAAATTGTAACCCTAATTATGTTTATAATGAGAGAAATTATGAACACCTTTACCTCAGAAAGCGTTTTTTTTTTCATTTTTCCCCGCATTTCGCGCAGGATATTTCTAACCAAATTGGAGGCATATCCGTGAAATTTATATCACAGCATCATTTTGTTATTACAAATAATTTTAATACATTTTTACTATTTTATTGATATTTTATCTTTTTATTGGGAATTAGATATAAAAATATAATTTTAAATCGAGATTAAATGTATATTTAATAAAAATAATCGTATATGGAAGGCTTAAAATCCCAATTTCCATTTTCGACGTTTTCTGAAGGAAGGGACGAAAACTAAAGACCTTGGACTACTCTTTATAAAAGTGTGTACTGTAAAGTATAGCCTAACAAGATGCGATAAAAAAAACTTATGATTTAACATTCATTTTTAATATTGTTTCTTATATTTAAAAGTACTCAAACATGCTAACTAAAATATAGATGTGAAATTATAAGGTACTTTCTCCCTCCTTTCTGCATGCTTTCGTGGTGTAATGGGTAGCACACTCGGTACGTATTCGGGAGGTCCAGGTTCGAGTACCGGTGAAGCCATTGCTCAGTTTTCATGGCTCCAGCATCCAAATAACTTAATGTCTCTACAAAGTTAATCAAAAAACAATATTAAATTTTTTTAGTAAAATTAAAAAACATTGTACAAAGTCAAAAAATAGTAAAATATTGAAGATATGACTCATTCTGGGGTTTTATACCGAGGTAAACTAAACTTTTCTTCTCTCTGTTATAATCTTAACGAGATACGTAATTAATAAATGACAGCTTCGCTATCGTTTAGTTTCTGAGTATGTACATTTTCTTCAACACATTTTTATTAAATTCTCTCCCTAAAGACGGCTCTTTATGTAAAGTGAATCCTCTTTTGATGACTTTCTCTCGTAAATAATGACCTCTGAAAGTTTACTGCTTGTGAATACAAATAAAAAAAACAGGCATTAGGGGTCGCCTCTCTAATTGTACTTTCTATGTAAAAGATCAGAATCATCTGTAAACGTAGATGGTCATCTTACAGAAGGTTCATTCTATTTCCTCTTACTTACTCCAGCGTTCATCGATTTGGCACACCCGATACTCTGGCAGTTTATTGACACTCATCTTCTGTCGCAAAATGTCACCACTAGCATTTCATTCAGAAATATTTGGAAAAGATCTGCAGTTGAAAGGCATTTTTTGCCATTTTCAATTAGCCTTCTGTTCCGAACACCCAATTTTCTTTCGCTTTCTTCATCTTTCTTTATTTATAATGTTTTCAAATCTTGATAAAAATATTAATTTTTTCTGTGCTACTTTTCATTATGCTAAAAGAAACCAATACATATATTGGGATATAATTATACGACACGTACCAAAAAAATCTTAATTTAAATTTACTCAAAAGCAAACACATTCTTAATGAAACACCCATTTTGTAGATTACGTTTAATATTGAAAACATATAAAATGAAGCTTACTTAATTACAAAATAGCTTTTGTATCACCCTATCTTATTCAACAGACTCCTTTTCATTGAAATGTAATAGATACGGCTGCAATTTGTTTTCCTCCGAATTGTTCAACAAATTCCAGAGAGATAAAATTTTGCAAAATTTCGCAACTGCTCCTCGAATTTCACATCCCTTCTCCCGCGATAAAGTAACAGCCTTAACTTATAATAAGGTTAATGAAAAAATTAAAAATATATTAAAAAAAGACAAGTAAATATTTTACTAATGAAAACTCAATAGTTTTGAGGTTGCAAATTTTATAATTATTTTCTACTTCACTGTATCTCAACGCTTTCCCAAAACGTGAGGAAACCCCTGTCATTTATTTCTGCAACGTCCATGTTTTCCAGCATTAATACTGTATTCGAGGAAAAGCTACAAATACAGGCTCCCGACTTCAGCTGCTCCCGATTTACTGGACATTGACTGTATTTCAAATTACATAAATAGTCAGGGCAAGAAAAATGGCAGTTCTGGGAATCATTAAAAATGGAAAAGCTGAATTTTTATAGTTATTCTAAAATAAAACTTTAAAAATAAATATTTAAGCCTCTTAAATTAAGCTGCAATATGTAATTATTTTTCGGTTGGGCTAATTAGACCATTTTTCTTCCAGTTGATATTAATTTTTATCCATAGAAGTTCCATTACTCTCGAAACTCAAATTTTGTCTGTATCACTTTTGCGTCGGAATTACTTATGAAGTTGTTTCCACGAAATGTTATCGCAATATATTACTTTAAAAAACTAAACAACGAAGAAGTTGTATGCATGTGTGAATGTTTTCCACATTGCGGGAAAACGTTGCCACCTGGACCCGCCGAATTTCTAATGTTCGTAGTCCTCCACCCAAACATGGGCACCTCGAGGCGCGAATTTTTATTTTCGAATTCTTTTTTAGTTTGTTTCAGATTTTGTACAAATTAAATGAATTTTTGGAAACTAAGAAGCAAAAACCTGCAACACATTTCGAAGTGAAGCATTTTTTATCTCCAGCAGCCAGATTGTTGTCATTCGGCAAAATGTGAGATATTTATCTTCCAATTTTAATCTGCAAATTTTATTATTAAAGCCTAATTTGTGTTGCCATTGTCTCAAATAGAATACTTATTATATCTACGATGGAGGTTAGAATAGATGGAGTAAACATGGCGTCACAAAATTGAAACCAAGGAAATGTTAGCAACATGACGTAACTCTTGTTATAGCCGCCATAAAGCGTACGGGTAAGACTGTAAAACATATTTTTAAAAACATTACATTAAATCAGAAAGCAAATGTCAACGTCCTCAGACTCAGAAAAGTGCGTTTTAGCATAATTTGCACAAAATACCCTTGAAACTTCCAGTGATCTTTCAGGGTTTACCATGCATGAATTTCTGTTATAATTACCATTTACACAGTTTCATGCAACTAGAATTTTAATAAATTTAAAAAAGTTATTTGCAATGCTTGTGATTTTTCGATATACTAAGTAGGAAATCTTTAAGTATTAAAATTAAAACGAGAGACTTCTAAATGCTCACTGACGAATAGGCAACATGCAAACAACGCCGATTAGAATGTAAACAAAGTCAGCTTATGTCAGCGGCCATGATAAGACCATGACGTCATACCGTGACGTTTGATAGCTTTATTTTCATTGCACGGGACACAAGAAGAAGATTTACTCCATCTATTCTAACCTCCCATGATCTCTACGCACCGGCGTGTTGCCATTCAGTAAAGCGTAAGATATTTAACTTTCAAATTTAGTATTTCTGTCACTGAATAACAAACCAAGTGATTGAAAAGCAATAAATGTAGTTTTTTAAAAATATTTTTTTCTGCTTTTTAATCTGATTAATTTAAATACAAATGCCTTTAAATCATGAGGTGTGCCATTAGAAATATTAAATATTTTTATGAAGTGACACTAGCTGAACTCATTAAAATCATTATATACTTTTTTATGATAATTTAGGCAATCGATCGCTTTGTTTTCAAAACGATAATATATTGATTAAAAAAAGAAGGGTATTGCAAACCCTAATGTTCTTTCAGGAATTCTAGAGGTATGCTATTTATAAATATATTGTGAGTTTTGCTCTTAAATTTTATATGGAATAAGTGCAAAGAGAGAGAGACGCTTAATAAAGAGCAGATAGGTCACCAGCGTTGCTCAGCGAGGGCATAAAAACGTTCACAAATTATCTGGTACAATTTAAGATCTGAATCTTTTCAGATTTCTTTTCTTTTTTATAGTTCTGTTTGTTTATAATTTAATTACCTTTTGCATGAGAATGTAAATGTACAGCTACTCAAAAAAAAAGCAAAAAACAAAGGTGACAATTCTATATCTCCCACTTGCGTTTTCATGTCTCAAGAACGGGATTTAGGATCGACATTCTATTTGCACACGGTATTATTTTAACATAGGCATTTGGATATAAAATCCGATTATTTCTGAAATGACATAACAATTTTTTCCCATTTCCATCTCACGCCTCACATTATACCAAAATGCCAAGTTTTGTAAAAATCGCACCCGTAGTTTCTCTAAAATTGGCTCTCAGAATTCTAGTTCCTCACAATTAATTAAATTTGGTATATAGTGCATTTATTAATATCGGTTTTTATTAAACAATCTTGATTCCTTTTCATACAAATAAAAGGCGCCCATTATTCTGATTTATTTTTTAAATATTTATTTTTTAGTAATTTGTATTAATTTTGTAAATATGTTTGAGTTATCAAATGCAAAGATTTTACCAGGTAGATGTAGTTCTAGGCATACCTGCAGAACATTATAGTTTGATGTTCAAACGTTCCAAGGATATACGTGAATTTTTATGTTGACGCGTTTTGAAATTTGTCATCTTTGATTTAAGCAATAATAACGTCAAGTGTGGTTTACAGATTTTGTTATAATCTGCCATGAACTGCCACAGTTATTATTAACCTTAAATTTCCAAATAAATTTCTACGGTAAGCATATAAGAACCTGACGTTAAGTATAGTAAGTAGTATATGGACATTCACACTTCGAACTGGAAGGATGTGAAGCCTGTTCAAAATGAAAGCAGTTCGAAATTCAAAGACGTATTGTGGTTACGCTGGGGTTCGAGACCAATTTTATGGTTGAAAATCTAAGCAAGGCTATCACCGAGACAAAAAAGGTCATGGAAAATCTGGGTAATTTTATATTACTATTCTAAAAGCAATTTGTGAACATTCAGTCAGTTAAATCCATTTCTAGCGACCACGAATAAAATTTTCTCTGATGGTGAGTAAACCTGTTAAAAGAAAAACCCTTTTCGCCTTGCTTAATTGAACGCGCAGAACCTCACCACCAAAGCTGAAGACTTGCAGGACTCTCTTTAAGCAAATAACATAGACGTTGCTCTTATTACTAAAAATCACAAAACCCCATCCCATGTAATGAACATTTCGAATTATAGGAGTTAGCGGTGTGATAGAATAAAATACCATGGAGGTGGATTGGCAGTTTTCATTTAGCGCAGCTTTAAGTCTTGTTTTCTTGCTTCTAGTGCTTTCTTCGACTTTGAGGAAGTTGAGTGAAAGTGGAAATCCCAGGCTGGAAAAATATGGTTTTTGCCCTCTTCGCAGTCCTCCAAATTTGAAGCTACAGCAAGCACAAATTCTCAGTCTTTTGGAAAACAATGTCCGTACTATCCTAGGCGATAATCTGAACGCGAAACATACCAGCTGGGATTGTTGCAGATCCAACAAAAATAGAGACATCTTATACAATATCTTTTTAATCACCTTCTTTATCTTCATCCACAGATGAGAGCACTTTCTGTCTTGTTCACACCAGATGAAATAGGGATATTTTAGACAATCGTATCTCTTTTACAAATACCCCACTGTCTATGGAAGTAGTCACTGATCTCTCCTCCGATCACGTGCCGAATGATCGTTTAAAGGACTTCAAAGGAAAAGAGCTAAAGTACCACGAAAATCACTGATTCTATAATGTATCTTATCGCTTCTTACCGCATGCCTTCGTGGTGTGATTGGAAGCACACTTGACTCGTATTCGAGAGGTCTAGGGTTTAAGTCCCGGCTAGGGCATTGTATATTTTCCCCGTCTCCTGCTTGAAAATAAACTAATGATTCTATAACTGGTCTGCCTTTTGTGTGGAAAATTCAAAAATCATCATACCCTTCCTGATTTCCTCTGCATCCTCTATGGTATTGACGAAGCAGTCAGTTCCATCATGGAAACATTTATTAAAACACATTTCAAAGTCATTGTTGATACCAAGGGAAACTCTTATACTTCCTCAATATATAAAAAATAATATTCAAGAATGCAACAGACTTCGCAAAATTTTCATGTACTCCAGTAACCTGTTGTCATATCAGAAATCAACAAATTAAACAGGGAGATTAAACATTTTATCATCAAATACAGGTCATAATCCTGCAACGAAACACTCGGCAATTTAAATTCAGGGTACTATGCTTTCTGAAGTATTCCAAGTTTAAAAGGCAGAAGATCCGACAATAAACCATCACCACTAGCTCCGGGTTCATTTATACCGGCAAATACTAAGCAATCTCTTTTGCTTACCACTTCAAGCAGCATTTCCACCCTGACCAACATCGAAGCCCTTCAAAATAAACTTCAATTTACAACCCCTAGTAAAGCTACCCTTGGAAAGAGACGTGCTTCAAAGAAGATTATTAAAAAACTTTCACATAATGTTATCACAAAATTCTGCAGCATATTCGGCGCTAAACTATTACCCCGATGCGTGTAAAACCACTACAGTTTTTCATAGCCCGAAACCTGTTAAGGAGAATTCCAAAGTGGAAACTTCAGGCCAATCAACTTGCTGCTTTTTCTTGGAAAGATCGTTAAAAAAACCATTTTAAGTGAACTAGATCCAGTTCTCAATGCACTTCTGGATCAGAAGTTTGTATTTAGTTAAGCACTGTCTGCAGTAATGCAGCTGGATCGTATCGCTGAATTTGTGAGCGCTGCCATCCAGAACCATCAGATGTTAGCTTTCTTTAACCTAGACGCAGCGAAATCCTTTAAATGCCTTTCGTATAAGGGCCTTATGTATAAAATTATTAACATAGACACCGCGAAATAGTGTTCCTCTGTGTGCTAAATCTGTCCTAAGCCACCGTACCCGCAGTTTCACCCAAGTCAGTTTTTACCGTGATATTATCGAACTTCAAGCCGGAGCAAGTAGGGATCCATTTTTGGTACGATCATGTACCTGGTTTATGTGATGGACTTACCTATGTTCGAAGACGATATAATCTGCCTCTGAAAAAAAATATACGAGTGGATAGAGGATTGGTGCTAAACTGCAAGACCGTCGTCAATGCGTTGAAGTCGAAAATCTTACTCATCCACAGAAATGAGAGAAGATGCATTAATGACGTCACTGTGTAGAACGAAAGAATTTTACGAGCGGCCATAGCATTCTACCTGGGAATCTGCTTTAGGGGTACTCTCACCTAGAATGCTCGTATCAACAACTATATCCACAGAGCCAATGAAATAGCTTCCAAGATCAATTTCCTCTTTGACCGCTCCTGTGTATTGAAAGTCACATGCAAAAAGCGCATTTATACTGCAGTCACCCGTCTCATTCTCACTTATGCCTCGCCTTCCTGGATTTTCGCAACAAAAACAGATTTCAATAAGTTGAAGATTTTCCAAACCATCCTTCTCAGATAAACCACAGGAGCCTTTTGATTTGTTAGGGATGAAATTAGTCATAGAGATTTAAAAAATTGACTTCATAATAGACCACATCCTCCGACTGAATAAACATGTTTTTTAACAAAGCCATAAATAATGATTTCGTACATTACGCTGCCAGAATACGAACGAACGAACATTACGCTGATTCGTGCATTACATGATTAAATATGAACTTAATGATACAAAATATAAACTCAAAACTTTCACTACTCCCCTCTTCATAGATGCTTCTCTCCCTTAATAAATTTCCTTTGCTGAGAACTGACCTGTAAAATCATGAAACGTTACACTTTACTCTAGTTTCACGATTTTCACTGATGAACGAATTTCTTCAGCTGTTTCCTACATCCGTTATTTCACGCAGTCATAAACGGACAACCGCTCATATTCCTGATAGATGAGAGAACGTTCTAATGTCCGGAATATGATAAATACATACGTCAGCTGTTTGCCGCTTTCATTGCTAGTTGTTTAGATAACTACAGTTCTCTATGAGGAAACATTCTGCTTGTCAATGGTAAGATTCTACTTTATTCACGAGGCCTGGACGTCATTTTATTTACTTTTGTTCCTTAATTTCTCCAACTTTAAATCTTCGTTCAGGAAACTGGATGCATGGTTTTCCTACTGGAGTTTCTTTAACAAGCTAATATTATAAGCTCCCTCCATTTTAACATGCCTTTCCAGATTTAATGGTCAGCACACTGGATGCGTATTCGAGAAACTCGAGGTTCAAGTCTCCGTAAGGTCATGGCACATTTTCACGTCTCTAGCTGCAAAATAAGCTAATGTCTCTACAGTGGCGCCCGAACAAAAAATGGGGTGGACGATGATTCTTCACCACCAGCGTTTGGCAATTGGGGCCCCTAATCACAGTCGCCCTTTAAAAGGGGGAATATACACAGTCCAGTCACATTAATGTGACCATCTGTCAAAAGCCAGAATAACGACCTTTCGAGAGCGGACTGCTGCGAGACGTGCAGGAAGAGAGTCACATAGGTCCCTGAAGGTGTTCTCTGGGATGTTGAGCCATGCCGACTCTAATGCCGTGGCCAGCTGCGCTAGATTACGCGGTTGAGGATCCATGGCGCGAACAACTCGATCGAGATGGTCCCACAGATGCTCGATTGGGTTTAAGTCAGGTGAGTTTGCTGGCCAGGGGAGGACGGTAAACTCATCCTGGTGCTCTTCGAACCACGCACGTACACTGGCAGCTGTATGGCACCTCGCATTGTCCTGCTGGAAGATGCCATCATCCTGAGGAAAAACAATGCGCATGTAGGGGTGAACATGGTCCGCAAGGACAGATGCGTACTTGTATTGATCCATTGTGCCTTCCACAATGATCAGTGAACCTAGAGAATGCCAGGAAAACATTCCCCAGACCATAATGCTCCCGCCTCCAGCTTGGACCGTTCCGGCAATGGTTGCAGGGTGGTTCCTTTCAGAGGTTTCACGCCTTATACGCCAACGTCCATCTGTCCGATGGAGCATAAAACGCGATTCATCCGAAAACGCAACCTGTCGCCACTCAGTGGACGTCCAGCTGCTGTACTGGCGTGCAAATTCTAGCCTTCGCCGTCGATGAACAGCAGTCAGCATAGGTGCACGAACCAGGCGTCTGCTTCGGAGGCCCAGACGCAGCAATGTTCGCTGAATAGTACTTTGGGAGACACTTTTGGTAGCCCCTTGGTTCATTTTGGTGGTCAGTTGCTCAACGGTAGCCCGTCTATCTGCCCGAACGCATCTCCGCAACCGTCGTTCGCCTCTGTCATCTATGGCCCGTGGTGCACCACATTTGCCACGTCGCTGATTTTGGACAGTTCCATTTTGCCATGCACGGTACACTTTTACCACGGCGGCACGCGAAAAGTTCACAAACTCAGCCGTTTCGGAAATGCTTCCACCCTTGGCCCGAAAGCCAATGATCATGCCCTTTTGGAAGTCGGATAAATCGCTTCGTTTCTGCATTACGCCAACGATTGAAATGTTTTCCGAAGCCCTCACACACCCTTTATATACGCTAAACTGCACTGTGCTGCCACCTGCCTTCTGTGATTGGTTATTTAACTCTGACATGGAAAGTACGTGGTGGTCACATTAATGTGACTGGACTGTGTATAAGGTATTTCCTCCGCCTTCGTGGTGTAATGGTCAACAAACTCGGCATATATTTGAGGTGTCCGAGGTTCGAGTCCCGGCGAGGGCATTGCACATTTTTTCATGTCTCCTGCTTCAAAAAATCCTAATGTTTGTACAATATTTGCGCATAAAATTAGGCTGTGAAACTAGATAACAACAAAATGTCAAAGTAAAAGACGTCGTCATATATTGGATTATTAAATTCTTAAAAAGTCTGAAAGGTTTCACATTTTTACGGAGAACCAAAAAGGCTTTTTAATATTTTTTACACTCTCGTTGAGCTCATAGTTCGCCAGTCTACTGTTAAACTCACTTCTACTAACCTTTAGTTTTTTGTCTTTTTGGCTTTATTATTAAGGCTCATTTTCTTCCCACTTAGCCACATACAGTTGAACAGTAAAATTACAAAAAGTGTAAGAGTATCGTAACAGTCCGCATCTAGAATCCATAATGAAGCTTTTAAGTGTAGGTATAAAAGCATTTTTCTCTTTTTAATCCAAAGTGGCTTTGTTCCTGAAGGACTATTGTTTTCTTTTTGCGATTTTGCGTCGAATCACTCTGAATGTTCGTTTCACTTTTCAGATTGTTGCCACCAAATATTATCGCCTTGTATTATATTTGAAGAACTTAAATAATGAAGAATCTGCATTAACGTATGTATGTTTCTCCCACTGTGATGAAACAACGGTACCTAGAGCTATCCATTTTTGAATAACGTAATCTTTCACCGAATATGGGCATCTGGAACCCCAAATTTGGAATTTGGAATTTGTTTCATTATCGATTTGATATTTTGTAAATCTTTAACGAATTTTTGATTAACAAATTTAAGGATTTCAAAGCAAACAATGGCAACGTTATACAGAAAAAAACATTTTTATCTCAGCGCGTTAGAAAATGTATTAAAATAACATATCTTTAGAATTTCCGATGTATAATCTCATGCGAGGGAGACAAAAATGTTTTATCACGTACAGTGTTGCCACTGCTGGCATAGAAATCTTTTAGTTTATCAATCAAAAATTCGTTAAACTCACAATTCGGGTTAAAGAAACTCAGAATTCGGGCTTCCGTGTGCCCATATTCGGATGAAGGACTACGTTATTCAAAATATGAGAGCTCCAGTTACCTTGGTTTCCACAGTTGCGAGAAATATACATACATTCATGCAGATTCTTCATTACTGAACGTTATTAAATACAATACAGGGCGAGAGTATTTAGAGGCAACCATCTGAAAAGTGATTTAAGTGTTTCGAATCAAAATGCCGTTTCAAGACTTCCATCCCATTCGAGACTGACGTCCCTTTCGGGCTAACAATTTAATTGCACAGTTTCGGTCTTACTATTGCAGTTTAAGTCATTAAGATTTATAATGAAATCTGTCAATAATATTTCGGTTATTTTATTTATCTCAGTTATTTCAAGAAAAAACAGTACTCTTGTTTAAAACGTATAATCATATATTTTATACAATATATATGTAGTTAGTAAACTGAAAGAATGAAAACTAAACCTCCGAAGGTGAGATGTACGTGTGTTTAAACAACTTTAAACTTAAAGGTATTAAATTGGTAAATTGTTTAACGAAACAGTTTATTAAAGTGTTTCGCTAAATAATTTACCATTATTTAAATTATTTAGCGAAATAGATTAATATTTTGAGTTCTAATTTCAACGATTGCTACCATCGTGAAAAGTGATAAAAGAAGAGAAATCTCCACAAAATGTTTAGCCCAGCGCTTTAGTTTCTTAAGACATATCGCCCAAAATTTAGAAACAGAATCTACTTTTGCTGCAAGTTTTTCTAAATTTTTAGATGATCCCTGTTTTTGTTCGATAAATACATTAGCAGTTTACACCTTTAAGAATTTTTTACAAGAAAAAATATCATTTCGTTTTTTTTATAATAATGTCAGAGCTTGCACAAACTTTTCTGGTCACTGAACTTTATTGACACCATAAGCAATATAAAAAATTCTCATCACAGAAAAAAATGAATTTTTAACTTTTCGCTGGAAGTTAATTTATTAATATTCCCCTTTATTTTTAGTTCATCAAAAGGTTTATCGTTTACAGGAAGGATGCGTTCTCCAGTTCTTTTTAAAATGGGTTGAAAAATAACAGGATAACAGTTTTATTTTAAGTCCATAGAAATTGATTTCTAGAGCTTAGAGGCTATGATTTACATTTATGGCTTCGATTCCTATTTATTTTTCAATAAATTTAACATTCTCAAAATTCCTCTTTGAAATTTTAGTTGTAAATATTACGCACAACAAAGTTTTATTAAATATATATTTTAATAAATAATTATTAACTAATCTTCTATTGTTAGTTAAATATTTCTAAAGCTTCTGATACTTGAACGTTCATAAATTGAACAGTAATTGCTGCCGAATACATGAAGTCTTTAACTAAAGCTCTTAAAGGAAAAGAAATGGTGCAAAAAATATAATTAAATTATGGCGCAATAGGCAATCAATGAACTGTACTCTTTCTTAGCATTTAGCAGGAAAATTATGCAAATTTATTTAATTGTCAATGAGCATCCAAACCGTTTTAAACAGTTTTAGTTATGTATGCACAATGCGCAAGAGAAAAAAAGGGACAGTTCTATATCTCCCGTTCTACTGGACCTATTGACGAAATTCAAATTACGTTTTTTATGTCTCGAAAGCACGACTTAGGATATATATTAGATTTATATACAGCATTCTTCTAACATAGGTATTTTGATACAAAATGGGTCTTTTAATAAATAACATACCAATGTTTTTCAATATTTCAATTCTACTACTCAAATTATTCCTAAATATTAAATTTTGTAAAATTTGGTGCGAAATTTACGCAGAAATTCAAAAATTTGACTTGGCTAATTTTTTTCAGTTTGAGCCAAGAATAAATTCTCTTGCCGAACTTCTGAATATCTTTCAAACTATTTTCCTTCCCTTCCATCGTACAGGGAGGGGAAAAAAATCACATCGTTCCCGCCTTTTTACATTGTGGATGAGAGGAAAAAAGTCACATCGTTCCTAATTTCAAATAATTTTAAAAAAGTGCGTAAACCACATTTGTGCTATTATCGCTTTTAAGAAATATGCCAAATTTCAAAGTGCCCCAATATATAAATTCCCGTATATCTTAGGAAAATTTTAATAAAAAACTCTAATTTTCTGCAGGTATGCTTAGAAATGCATCTACTTTAAGATGATGGTAAGATTTTTATATATGACAATTCAAAATGCTTTTCGAAAAATTTATAAAAATTATTTTAAAATATAAATTTAAAAATAAATCATAAAAAATGGGTGAATTTCATTTGGAGTAAACCTAAATTCTGAGCTGTGAAACAAAGAATCAAGTAAGTGTAGTAAAAAAAGAGATATTAATAAATACATAGTAAATTGAATTAACATTGAGGAGCTAAAATTTTGAGAGCTAATCGTTTAAAAACTACTTGCGCGATTTTGACAAAACTTGGCTGTCCGGCGTAATATGAGTCGTAGAATCGAAATATGGAAACAAATTGGCATGTCATTTCAGAATCCGATTTTGTGTAACAATACCTATATTAGAACAAATCTATATATAATTCTAATACATATCCTAAATCGGGCTTTCGAGAATGAAAAACGCAATTTGAATTTTGTCAATCGGCCTAGTAGAATGGGAGATACAGAACTATTCCATTTTTTTTTTTGCGCAGTGTACACATTTTCCAAAGTACTTTTCCATTGTTTGACAATACCATCAAATTATACAACATACACATTACACACATGACATCCATAACATCAAACTAACATACATCAAATTACACTCGTAACATCAAATGCTATAGCACAGGAAGAATACTGATATCACTATGAAGTATGTAGAGTGTGAAATGAACAGAAAATGCTTTTTGTTAACGTGCAGTCATGTGCGATATATCAGTAGATTTAAGTTCTTTTAAAGTCATTGTCTGGCGCGACATAATAACTAACAATCTTATTAAACTTTTTTTTGCTACTGTTATTGGAACTATTATCAATTTAAATATATGTAGTTGGAAAGCCGTAGAATAAAGTATACAACACACATTCATAACATCAAAGTATACAACATACATCAATCACACCCATTACATAAAATTCTACAACATAATAAAACACATCCATAGCATCAATTTCTACAACATACATCACACAAGTCTAACATCAAATTATAAAGTTTTGTTATTTGCCGCAGTAGAACGGTGTTTGCAACACCAGGGTACCTGAGCCAAAGGCTCTACCCCTTGTAGAATTTATTTGGTAGCTACGAAAGATGGTACGAAAGTAACTAGCCAATTAAGAAAATAAGTATCGGAGATAAATGTATACAAATATTTTTTTTTAAATTATATGTGTAGAATATGAATTACTGGAATAGTTAATATTAGATTAATTAATTAATTTCTAGGAAGCTGGAAAATAGCAAGCTGTATGAGCTGGTGAGGAGGCGAAAAAGCATGATTAGTGATTAGTAAGCACAAACATATCAAGCAACCTGAACCCAAATATATAAATAGAAAGAGAGATGTTTAAAGACAAAATAACATATATGCAGGATGTACGCAGAATGACAAACACAAATCATAATCAATACTATAACATAAATATATACACAGGGAACAGGAGCAAAAATAAAGTGAAAAGTGATTCAAGAGAAATGAGCAGCGGGTAAAGAATTTACATTATGGCCGTATTCAACTGGGCCAAGGGCCTATCCATATTATTTAGATCATTATAATCATAAGCACAGATTTTAATGCTATCGTTGTCAATAAGGCTTTGCCTTGCGTGAAAATGTTTTGCCAATTTGTAGTAATGGGATCCGAGTAGCTTCATTCCAAGCTCCTCATGTATCCTGTTGTTTCGAACATACCATTCGGCATTAGTAATTTGGCGAAGCCTGCAACTTTTGCCAGTTAATTTTTCTGGTCTGTGCCCAAACTGGACTGGCATAACATAATAATGGTCTGAGAATGGACTTGCAAATAAGTAACTTATTGTCTATAGATAATACACTACATCAAATTATACAACACATATCCATGAAGTTACATTACACAACATACATCAAATACATCCATAACATCAATTTATGCCATATACATCACTTACAGTATCAAATTCCGCAACACAGTATCAATATTGGAGTTTCATGAGATCACTCATATGTATAAATTGTGTAAAATGAACTGAAAATGCTAAAATGATTTTCTTTCAAGGCGCGGTCTTGCCTGGTGCGACCTAACGGTTAACAAGATTATTAACCCAAAGGAGCAATTTGCCCAGAAGGGCTATTAATTTTGTTTTGGCATTTTGCGTTGTCCACTCTAAAACGACGTTTCACTTTTCAAACTGTTGCCGCCAAATATCAAAGCCTGTATTAAAGTTAAAGAAATTAAATAAAGAAGAATCTGCATCAATATATGCATGTTGTTTTGCATTGTGAAAAAATAACGGTATTTGGATACATCAAGTTTTGAATAACGTACTCCACTCGAATATGGGCATCTGAAATCCCAAATTGGAATTTGTTTATTATCTATTTCATATTTTGTAAAACTTTAAACGAATTTTGGATTAATAAACTCTACGATTTCAAAGCGAGCAAAGGCAGCATTGTATAGAAAAAAAAAACATTTTTATCTCCAGCGCTCGAGACTGTGTATCTTAAATTCTAAAGATACGCTTTTTTAAAATTTTTTGCGGCATTGTTATTGAACTGAATTTTATGATTTAAGTGCGAAGAACATGATATTTAGTAAGCAAAGGTAACAAATGAAACGTTAAATAAGCGCCTCTTTGGGCATAAAAACTGAATGCTTTCAGATTTTAGTTTTTTAGACTTTTTTTGTTATTTTTGTAGAAACTGGTATCAGTTTTAATATACGTACTTAGAAATGCTATATATCTTTTTATCCCCCCCCCGAATCGAGCAAACTGAAACAGGGGATACAGTGAATGAAAATGAATGAAAAATGAAACAGGGCATACAAAACTGCAGATGTTCTTTTAATAAGATACAGCACAGACCCGTTTTGCGAAGCATATGAAAGAGGAGTGAATCTTCGATTTAATTTCTAACACGACGGATAGGTAGAAATGGATATATTTCCTGGCAAGACATCCCAAGCTTACTTTACAAAATTGTTTTTTAGTCTTATCAGAAATGAGGTTTCAAGAGACAGAATTGGTATTCTTGACCACCGCAAAGAAAGAAAACACATTAACAATTGTAAGCGTAAATCAGATATACTTGCTGGAATATGAACCTTTACGTACTAAACTGAATATCACTATGATGTCTGTCACTGCCTGTAGTGTTAAGGATGCACAAATTGGAATTTGTTGATTTTGCTCGTAAACATTTTGAATTAATCATAAAAATTCTATTTCAGTTCACGGCACAATCTTCATGGAGAACTCATGATGTTCCACCACTAATTATTGTAGAAATTCTTTGTAGAAGATATTTTGTACTTGCATGCAGTGCTTTATATATTTTAGTTTTTTGCATAAATACAACATCTTTCCCTGTTGTTAAATAAAAGAAATAATTTTAAACTTTTGTTTTGACAAATCTCTAAACATCCTATCTATTTTAAAGTATCTTAACCCCTTCCGGTACGATTTAATAATGAAAAACTGTGCATAAAATAACCATTTAATTTTTATTAAAAAAAACTTGTTTCATTTTATAATTCTTACATATTCTTAATTAATATCCATTTTTACACATTGTTAACCCCTTCCGGTAATACGACGAGTCTAGCTTGTCATCGGTGTTTCATGCCATACGCACAATGACGAGCTACACTCGTCATTGTGCGATTCCAGAAGGTTCACTATCATCACTTATTAGTCGCCTAGCACGTTTTCGCTTCCTTGGTAATATTTCACTATCATTACTTTCATTATCAGTATCAGGTAAATGTACACTTATTTCTTCTGATTCTTCATAATCGCTCCAATGACCTTGACCTTCGTACTCTGTACTACTCTTATCCATTATGGTATTTATTTATTATACAACACGTTTTTTCTTTTAGAAAAAATATATATCGACCGATGCTCACACCAACTGTTTACATGAATGAAATCTTACAGACTAGCAACAATTTTGCCGCGTCTTGTACGAAGAAATTCTAACGGTAAACGATATGTGATAGTGATATGTGATATTTCCACAAGTAACAAAAGTGTTGCCAAATTCAGTACACTAGAAATTTTAAACTAAATTAATTATCACATTCAACAGTATCTTTAGTCGCATGACGAGTGTAGCTCGTCATTGTGCGTATGGCATGAAACACCGATGACGACCTAGACTCGTCATAATACCGGAAGGATTTAAAGTAGCTAAGTATTAGATTACATTTACTGTAACTACAAATGTACAATGTTGATGTAATGGAAGAATTAACTACCTTCTTAATTTAGGTTTTAGTAAAATGAAACTAAGATTAAATGGAACATCTATTGCTGAAATCCAGTTACGTAACTATCGAACATCATAATGATTCTAAGAGAAGCTCCTGATTTTGAAATTTAGTTAGCTGCATTCCTTTTCAAATTGCTGTATTCTAAAAATGCGTAGACAGAAACAGCTATGGCTCTCGTTTCTTTAAGAAGTAACGTATATACAGTAGTCATTTTTGCCAATTTCATCAGTTTAAGCATAAAGAGGAAGAAAATATCTATCAAACAGGAAATAGAAAAATTATGAATCAGAAGAAAATTACTTAAATAAAATCAGAAGGAAATTAATGATTTTAGAAAACGATGCATTCATTTCTGGAGAATTTGATAATGAACCCTCATCATTAAGAACGAAATATTTTTTACCAAATTAAACGCGAAAAATTTTTGGTATCACATTTTCATGAAAATATTCATTTAGGCCGCTTTCGAATGCATTTGAAATCTGCCTCTGCATTAAATCGCTACGTAAACGCAGAGCAAAGGACACATTTTTCCAATTCCATTTTTTATGTCTTTCCTTACGTAGTACGTAGGTATGAATGTATCTCGCATAACTAAAAAACAGGTATGCAAAAACTCAAAACGCAAAAGCTCAAAAATTCACAACAAAACGTTGAAATTTTTTATATGGAACTGGTATAACATGTGCTAATTGTGCCCCTCCTTTTTCGTTGTAATCTGACGCACCAAACGCTTATATATATATACATATATATATTTCCACTCTGTTATCTAGCTCGGCGAGCTTAGTTACTTTTATTCCTATATGCAGGTAAATTGCTCATGTTTTGCTTTAAAAGTGATTGAATTATGTTGTTATGTTCCGATTAAGATTTGCCTTTAGTTAATCTGCGTGCAATGGTTGTAGAATTATCAATAGTTTATAAGCTTACGTCAAGCCTACGAGGTCGTTATTTGTTTACATTTGGAACTTTTAGTAGAATAGTGAATTAAGCCAGTTTGTGCATCAACTTCAGTGTATTTTTGCGAGTGGGACCAGAAGTAAACTTTCAGTTTTGTGCACCGAAAAAACTGTCTTCCTGCCCGCTGGTGGTATTCTTTGTTTTTGCGTAGAAACTCAAAAACATTGTTTTTTTCCATAAATATTTTTAACTGTAGTTAATGTTTTAAGTTTTTCTGTATTTTACAACTTGGATGGAGATGCTTTGAGTTTTTATATATTTTTGCATTGCCGCGAAGCGAGAAAGGAATTAATTGAACAAAAAGTACATCTGTAATGAAATTCGAGGTAATAAGTTTGAACGAAATGCAGCCCAAATGTGTATAAATTAATAGGCCAAGGACGTCATATGGTGTCCACATCAGATTTTTTTAAGAAGAACCTTTTGAGATTCCAACAACAATTATATTAAAGTTGATTAGACAAGAAAACATTGTGTATGAAACTGTCAGCTGTTCAAACAACGTTAGGAAAATACTCTGGCATAAAATTGTGGTGCAAAAAAAGAAAGGAAAAGCATTGTGGTGTAAAATACTCTGACAGAAACAAAACAGCTACAAAACTTAGCAATTTAAAACAACGTAGTATCTAACATCTCACTAACAAACGAAATACTACCTACAAAACACCGTACGACCAACATCGCAGATTTGTTGTTATATATAGCGATGTTTTAGGACTGCAATTATTTTGTCTTTGTTTTTTCCTATTACGATATTTTTTCCTTACGTCCTCTACGGTGTTTTCGATGGACCAGCTTTTAATTTTAACATTTGCTAACTACCGATTTTATTAGATTTTTCAAGTACCGATTTTATAAGATTTTTCGTATCTTCAGACATTTTCTAAAAGCCTTTTAAAGCGTTACTAATTTAATCGTGTGATTTTATCAAAAGTGACAATAAGATTTTCAATCTCTCCGCGTGGCATCAGTATGTAAAAACAAAAAACTGATATGGAGCAGAGGAACAAGGAAAAGAACAGAAGTGAAAAATGTACTAATAACGTATAAAATAATTTCATGCAAGAAATTTATTAGTAAAAAAATAAATAAAAATAAAAATAAAATAGATTCAAAATTGTCTCGGAGCTTAGAAAATACTCAGTTTGGTGAGCAAGTTTATCATTGCAGACTATGGGTTCGTAGACATATCCTTAATAAGTACGCCAAATGTATATGAAGAAATTGAC
The DNA here is from genome assembly GCA_000611955.2 of Stegodyphus mimosarum. Lineage (NCBI taxonomy): Eukaryota > Metazoa > Arthropoda > Arachnida > Araneae > Eresidae > Stegodyphus > Stegodyphus mimosarum. The sequence goes on along the minus strand of KK120692.1, from coordinate 344,334 downwards.
ATTTCGCTGAAATTAAGAGCAGCAACATAAACAGATGTATATAGCCCAAGGAGAAGAAAAGAGATAAGCGAAAGCCTCCTTGGCACGAAAAAGCTATCGCAGACCATCAAAATCACTCACAGAGTAAACTAATAGTCACTGAGCAGAATCTGAATGCAATCTCACGACTCTGAATTGAGTAATTGAAATGATACGAGTCTTGGCTTCAAAATCGGCATTTATAGTATTACTCAAGCACTTTTGAAAGCTTCTAGAAGACTTTGAGACTTCTCGTAAGGCTCTGAAAGTGAAATTTCCAGAAACTTTCAGAATATTGTGAATTTGACACAAAACTGCCAAGATTCAGTAAAATCTTGTTCTCTGGTTCTAATTGCGCTGTATTTACAATTCAAGCACTGATGGATTCAGAATTAAAATATCTACAACATAACATGTGAAATAAACACTTACAATTGCATTAAACTAAAATTTTAAAATACCGATACCAAAATGCTTTAAACTAAACATAACATAAGGAATCCATCAATATTTTCAATTATTTTATGTATGCGGTTTGAGAAACTACTGGATTCTTCAGGGAGTACCTTCGCGGTGTAAGTGGTTAGCAAGTCCAGGTAACAAATAGAAGATTCTTGGTTCGAATCCTGTCGGGGACACAACTGATTTTTCCCATTTCTTGGCCCGAAATGCCTTTTGATTTCATGGTGGTGTCAAAAATGACACACGTAATGGGCGTTAATTGGTCACTGCTTGGATCTGATTGACAAGAACTTGTTCCTATCTCTAATCGTTCTTTAAGTATGGAAGAATGTAAAGAATTATTGCATTTCTCTTCGCATGATCTTATGGTATAAGTGGTTAGTTCAGCTCATAAATGTATTATGGTCTCTTTAAGGGCCTTCCTAAAAGTAAAACAAAGATTTCTTTTACTTCCCCATTTTATTTCTATTCCTTCACTTTCTCCACTTTATTTTGATTTATTTAATTATTTATTATTGCATGTCGCAGAAGTCCCAAGAAAGGAAAATGGTCATCAAAGCAAATGGAGGAGTATTTGGTTAGGTTGGGTTAATTGATTAAGGGAAAGCAACCAGTATATCTGCCTATGGGGCTGAATTCCTTTATGGAGGACGTTTTAAGGGAAACAGTCTCATATCCACGTTATACATGGAGAAAAAACGAAACTCAACAAGGTAGCCAGCCCGTTCCCCGAGATTCGATTCCAGGTGGAACTACCAGTGTTCAACGACGTTACCGCTCTGTGGCTGATGGGCCTTGTGTGCACCTTTGTATCCTTTTTTACATTAACAAACTGTACAGTCTTTTCTGTGCCTTGTCACCTATGAAAGTGCAGAGGAACTTCAAAGGCATTGAATAATAAAGTTTTATTTGATGAAACTCGGAAAATCTGGTTCTGAAATGTTGTAATTGTTGAGGACAGCGGAATGTTATTTATTATCAGTATAACGTTAGAGGAAATTTATCTTTCTTTTTATGTGAATAAATCGATACAGAATGTTCGGATTTGATGCAGAAATTTGTAGACTGATTTTCTTCCAGGATTCACGCTTCAGGCAATGTGTTTAAAGAAAATATTGATCTGAACATGTCTGCAGACAACAGTGAGGAGTATTTACAATCACTTATGTTAAACTCTAGGAAATGTGACAGCGGTAGCGTTTAACGGTGATATATTACCTATTGGGATAAAATGATTGATGGTTTTTTTTTCCTGCGCCTTCAAAACATGACCTCATTATCCAGTCAAATAAAGATGACAAAATGTTACGAGTAATTTCATAAAATTAAGAGTTTAGTTATTTTCAACAATATTCTCTCAAATTCTATTTCATGTTTAAGCAAATTTTTCAAGCAATAATATCGGAGTAAAAAAGTAAATTTGAAGAATCAGATGATTTCGTTAATTTTCAAAATGAATTTTTATCTCAAGGTTTTAGAAAGATGATAATTTACTTTATCACTCGAGGCAATGAATTCTTTTAGAGCTAAAACAGCATAATTAGCTAAAAGTTCATTTTAGAAGAACTTCTTTAATCACGCTCGAAGCTTGTTTAATAAATTGTTCAAAATATGCTTTTCTGAAAGGTTTTCACCGCTTTGTTACATTACACTACCATGTCATTTATCATGTGATTTGGTAAATACTGCAATGTGAGAATCGCAAAATCATTATTTTCTTCGCGTTCATTTAACTTACTCATTTTTAATCGGTAACTTAACAATCTTTCAGTTAACTTAATTGAAAATTGCATTACTCAACAAGTGCGATTAACACCAGCGTAAAATTGAAACCAGTCTTTGAACTGCCATATTAACCCTGACGTTAAACAGGTTGTCGGTGGTTTTATGTAGTAATGGGTCTTATATAACATTCCCTGAAAAACCTGGCTTCGTAGTACTTTTTCAATCACAGTCATCACGTGTTTTGCCGTGCTAAAGTAATAATCTAAATATCTAGAGCACAAAAGGATTGCATAATATAAAGATAACTGAAACCCAAAGTTATTATTTTTGTTTAATCTTTCTTTGTCAGGAGAAAAATAGCTTCTGGGTGATTAGATTCCTTATCTACAAAAGCTGGAAGATCTAATGCTTTAACCACAAATATTGAAAGATTAGATCCGATTTCTGTCGACCGCTACAACCTGAAAGATAATCTCCAACAGTTCTCTTATCAGAGTTGTTTCCTGTCTGGAAATCAGTGGCGAAATATTGAGAAAAGATTTTCTCAGTATTAATGCTGATTGAAGAAAAAGAATGATAAATTATTAGGAATACGATTTAATGAGTACAGATGACCTGGGACTTGGAATTTTTAGAGATGATTGTTGAAATCTGGCATAACTCAGAATATCGGATAAATATTTGTGCCATTAGTTTATAGCATTTCGGTTACGCGCTTCGGATGATATGACTGCACATTTCAAAGAAAATGATAGTTGATGCAAATGAACGAAAATTAAATTAATTCGGTACTTTCTTGAATGAACACTGCGCAAAAAAAAGGGGGGACAGTTCTATATCTCCCGTTCTACTGGGCCGATTAACGAAATTCAAATTGCGTTTTCCATGTCTCGAAAGCGCGACTTAAGATATATCTTAGATTTATATAAAGCATTCCTCTAACATAGGTATTTCGACGTAAAAATCGGACTTTTTCTGAAATAACATGCCAATTGCCTTCGATTCTACGACTCAATTTATGCCTAGATATTAAAGATATTAAATTTTGTAATTTCTGGTAAGACATTTACGGATAAATTTAAAAATTTATACTGGCGCATTGTTTTGAGTTTGAGCCAAGAATAATTCACTTGGCGAACTTTTTAAATTATAGCAACCTATTTTCCTTTCCTTTTTTCACTGTCCACGAGCGCAAAAAAGCCATCTTTCATACTTTCAAATAATTTTAACAAGGTGCCTAAACCACTTTTTCGTTATTATAGCTTATAATAAATATGCCAAATTTCAAAACGCGCCAAAATATGAATCTCAGGAAATTTTCAATAAAAAACTCTAATTTTTGAAGGTGTGCTTAGAAATACATCTACCTTAAGATGATGGTAAACATTTTATAGGTTATAATTCAAAATGGTTTCAGAAAAATTTATAAAAATTATTTTAAAATACAAATTTTGAAAATAAATCATTAAAAATGGGCGAATTTTATTTCGAATGAACCTAAATCTCGAAATATGAAAGGAAGAATCAAGTAAGTTTAATAAAAAAGAGATATTAATAAATATATGTCAAATTCAATTAACATTGAGGAGCTAACATTTAATTTTTTAAAAGCTACTCGTGCGATTTTTACAAACATTACATTTTGGCATAATTGGAGTCGTAGAATCGAAATATGGAAAAAAATGGGCATGTCATTTCAGAAAAAGCCCGATTTTGTATCAAAATACCTATATTAGAACCATGATATATATAAATCTAATACATGTTCTAAGTCGCGCTTTCGAGACATGAAAAACGCAAGTTCAATTTCGTCAATCGAGTCAGTAGAACGGGAGATATAGAAACTGTCCGCTTTTTTTGAAGGGATGAGGGGACGCAATCTTCAAATCCTGGCAGTGGAGAATTATCGTCTATGACCTTTTAGTTTGTGCTACACGTGTAAAGTCACTGGGTTATTTTGAGAACGGAGACGTGAGAAATGAGCAGTGCCCTCGGCGGGACTCAAACTTCGGACCTCCTAAAAACACGTCGTTTGTGCTTAAAGTTACACCACGAAGGCATGCGGAAACCAGGGAGAAAATACTCTATTAGAAATTATAGGAGTGCAACACAGACATGTACCTTGAAATATTTTTATGAAACTTTCTCCTAACATATTTTAAGCACGTCTTTACAGTACGTTCTTTACATGTTATATGGAAATCCTATCAGTATCAATATTTGAATTGCCATTAAAATGCAACGTGTAGTCGCAACTCAGATCGTCCATCTAAAATATTCTTTGAATATATCATAGGTACATCTCTGTAGTACTTGTTTTACATGTTACACGAAAGTGCTACCAAAACGAGTATTTGGGGTGGAACAATATGTTACAGAAGTGTAATGTGTATACGTAATTCAGAACGTTTTCCCTGAAGATTCTTTGTGGCATGCTGTACGTATGTCTTTATGATACGTTCTTTATAGAATACGAGAAATTGCTACTAGTGGTAATATTGGCAATCATGTTGCACACTGCAGAACTATAACGTATGGAAGTATTGGTTCTTTTACACGTCATGTATTTGATTTTTGGAGAACGTTTATAAAACATTATTATTTGATTTGCTATTTACGAGTACTGTAACACAGAAGCACGAGTTAGAAACTTATAGAACATTCCCGACACATTCTTCAATAACGCCTGCAGCACATTTTCTGAATGTTCTTGTGTTATTTTGGTAGTCTTCACAGTAACACTCAAATTAAAAAGGAAGTGGAGGAAAATTCGCCACTATGAGAAGGAAATTGTATCCTAAAAGTCTCTTTTTTTAAACATATTAAGAACTGCCAACATACGCACCTACATATAACGAGTAAGCGCTAAGTAAATGCTTTTTCAACTGATTAACTTCAGAAAATCCCAAGTAGTTGTTTAGAACTAAAAACACTGAATATTTATATAATTTTTACCAGGCTTGTGAAGTTTTTTGTTTTGTTCGGTCTAGTACAAAATAAATATTAGTAGGAATTCAGTTTGTGCAAATCTTAATCGGAATTTCTTTAACTTTAGAAAATTCACTTTAAAAAAGGTAAAGCAGGTCGCAATTTGAAACTGTTTGAGATTGGAATTGTATGGTAGCGGATTTTTATACAGCAAAATTCTGTTATTCTATTGAATAGCTTCAAGCCTAATGAGCTGAATTCTCTTCAGATGTCTTATAAAATACGGAATTAATTATCCGTTCTTCAGGAATAAACTTCTTGAGAATTATCCCTATAAAATCAGAAAGATCACTGATATAACCTTTGCTTAAGATTTCTGAAATCGAAATTTCTGCAGCCATGTTAACATTTGTTCAGTCCAAGGATTATTGCTTTGTCTTAGGAGCAAACGCAAAGGTTCATCTTCAGTAAAGGTCTAGTTGAAAAAGTCAACATTAATGGCTACAGTTTGAATAAAATTCTTTCATCAGATTTGCTGTGCTTTTAGCTCCATGACATTCACTTGACCAAAACAAATAAATTGCTGCGTAAACACTTCTGTCTGTCAGCAAACGATAGTTAATGGAAAGTAAGCTGAACTGTCATAACAATCATTGCTGTAAGTTATTGGGTTCGATGGCATCTGTCAAATACATTAGTTCTCAGACTTTGTAAATTCATTGTTCACGCGGCTGTTACTCAGTCAATTAGAGAGTAGTTTATTGGATTATGGATGGTTTTCTTGAACTTAAAACACACTAGAAATACCCGCTTCCAGTATTATCCGAATTATCAGAGAACCAAATTAACAAGCGTGCTTATCTAGAAATTTAAAGACATATATTATTCCTCAAAATGGCTGACTTCATAGTTTAAGAATACTTTTATAGTTAAAATTAATTTTAAGAGGCTTGGAACTTCTTTTACACAGGACATAAGTTTTGGTATTATGTGTCACTTATACTTACGGGAGACTCTGAAACCTGTTCCTTAACTAAGGTTTAAGAGACTTCTATACGAAAGTATTTCTGTTCGAATATTTGTTGTTCTGTATTGCTGTTTCTAAAATAAAATTCTAAGGAAACTCTTTAGTGCTGTAAACACTGATGGCTGTTATGTCCTTAGAAATAACAAAATTACATTAATTATATAATAAATAAGATTCAACTACATTAAAATTAATCCCATAAAATATGTTGGCTACATTTGCAGAATGAATTCTTTAATAGTTGAAATTTTTAACTATAAACCAATGAGGAAACGGTTTAGAGGAAGACTCAAATATCGATATTTGGATTACATCGATATCTGAGTCTTCAACTAAACCTTTTCCTTTTGGTTTTGTTTGGGTTATACCGATAGTGACTTTGGTATTACTGAAGTTTAGAAATGGGAAATTCTGACCAGTCAAAGAATCGGAAAGAAGAGACTTCTAAGGTAAGCTACGGCCCAACCTGAATTCCAATAAAAGAAGAGGGCTACTTACCCAACGATATGTGTTCTTCACATACCTTCGTGAAATAGTGGTTAGCACGCTCGCCGCGTAACCGAGAGGTCTGGGGTTCGATTCCCGGCGGCG
>KK120692.1:321040-337530 GCA_000611955.2 Stegodyphus mimosarum | reverse complement strand
TTTTTCTGCTTCCAAAAAAAAAAAAAAAACCCCTAATGTCTCTGCAAGTTAATCTCCGTTGTAGAATTATCAACAATTTAAAACTTTAAGTCGCGTGTTATGCCCAATGAACCGCCATTTGTTTATATTTGAAACTCAGTTGAATAGTTAATTAAATCGGTTTCTGTATCTTCAATGTATTTCTCCCGATTGGAAATAAAAGTAAACTTTCAGATTTGTGCACCGAAAAATCTGCCTTCTTTCCCGCTGGATGAATTCCTTGTTTTTACGCAAAAACTCTAATTTTAATTGTAAAAATTGTTTTTTTAACTGTTTTAACAGTATTTGGTGTTCTACATTTTTCTGTATTATAAATTTTTAATGAAGATGTTTTGAGTTTTTATGTATTTTGCTTTGCGTGAAGTGATAACTGAATTAATTGATGGGAAATATATCTATAGTGAAATTCTAGGAAATGCGTTTGAATGAAATGCAGCAAAAATGTGTATAATTTAATAGGCCATACAAGAAAGTCCTGTGGTGTAGTCATCAGATTTTGTTATCACAGAACCACATTTTTATAGCGTTCTTAATCATGAGCTCTTTTGTCGTAATGCTTTTTGCTAAGATGCTCCTTGAAAATGCACCTCAAGTTTTCGATCGGATTTAAGTCTTGTGAATTTCCAGGCCAATCTAGCACAATAATTTTATTTTGCAGTATGAACCTCCTGACTAATTTCGAATTGTGGCGTAGAGCCAAGTTATGTTGAAATGTCCCTGCAAAGGTTTCCAAGGATGGCACAACCCTACGCTTCAAAATTTCTGTATACTTGGACGAATTCAACAGTAAACTAGAATTCCAGAGCCATCTGCGGTGGGAAAACCTCAGAGCACATGTTTTTGAGGGTATTTTATAGTTTACTGGATATGTGGAGTCTTATCGATTAATTCTTCCTTCGTCTAACAGCATTAGATGTATAACCATCAACAAATAAATGAGTCTCATCGCTGAAAATTACCTTTCACCAGCCATTTAGTGCCCAAGATTTGTATTTTGGGGCCCATAATAATCGTTTTTGCTTCATCTGAAGAGTTAAAGTTAATTTTAACTGACTTTCTTGCCTTCCGACCAACAGTAAACGCTAACATTTGGAGTCTAGGCTAAACATCTAAAGAACGTATAAAAATACCAGTAGACAATAGATCTCTTTTAAGGTCTTTGCTAATTTTTGTTGGATTAATAATGATATTTGGGAGTAGGAATCGACCAGTTTTGGGTATGGTTTTCTTTTCCTTCCATATTTTATAAGGTATATCTCCCGCTTTCGTAGCGTGCCTTCGTGGCGTAATGGTCAGCACACTGAGCCGGAAATTCAGAGGTCCGTGGTTCGATTCCCGGCGGAGGCAATGCTAATTTTTCAATCGCTCCTGCTTCCAAAAATCCTAATGACTCTACAATTTCTGTTTCTGGAGAAATTACTGTAATTTCATTGTGTCTGCTCAGAATTCGAGAAATGTTAGATTTTTCTATACTAAACGTGAAACCAACAGTTTTCATAATCACGGATATGTGAGTATTAAGTACGATAAGTTTAGCGCTCTTTCTGGCCATTTTTAGTGCTCTGAAATGAAGGAATGCCAGACGTATTTGAAAAATACTCGAACATAACTTTTCTTCTCATAGAAACAAGCTTAAAATGGTGCAATACTCATAATTTATTGTCTAAATCAGTTCTAAGTAATAAAAAAAGCGGACATCCAGTCTGTAAAGCATATCAAACTGCTTTGAGGAAACTATTGCCTTCAGCTGTCAACTAACTTCAAATTCTGTAAAAACATCTGTGTCCCCGAATTAATTTGCACACTACAGAACACTGCTAAAATATGAAATATGTATAAAAATGTTCTTCGCCAAAACTCTCCGATTTGGAAATTCACCAATAGCGTAACATGACGAGAAAATCTGCAAGGCTGATTGTAGATGTTTATATAGAAAAAGCAAAAATACAAACGAGATTTTAAAAAGTTGCAATATTGTTTTTTGAATAACTCATTTTCTGGAAATGATATAACCATTACATTGCTGTAATTTGAAAAATAAATTAAAAGCTTTATGCTCTAAAATGGCAACACCTCTCAGAATTAGAAACTTGCAATCTTTTTTAAAAATATATCTATTCAGTATTTTTTCTTTAGCTATTAATCACTGTTTCTTGTAAGATCTCTTGCTATTTTTCGAGAAGCATTAAGGTCCCAGGGAATATTTAGAAGCTACTTTCGGAACTCCTATATAAATAATTAGGCACTATTTATTAGCTAATAAGATTTACCTCTCTTGGAATTTTTACTGGTTTATCGTGGAACGTTAGGGCTCTAGGGAACATAGCAGAACTACTGAAATAATATTCAAGTCTATAGAAACTTCTACATAAAAATAAATCTATTGATTTGATGTTTCAGATATTAATGTCTTTTTCTCATGGAATTTTTAGTAAGCGTTCGCTATATGTTAGGATTCCAGAGAACACTGCTGACCCATTGAAATAATATCCACATCTGAAGGAGTTCCTAAATAAAAAATAATCTATTGGCTAATATTTTTAATTTTAGATTTATTTTATTAATCCAAAATGGCAATTTGCCCAGATGGGCTATTAATTTCGTTTTGGCATTTTGCGTCGGTTCTCTGTAAACGGTGTTTCATTTTCCAAATCGTAACCGCAACATATTAGAGCCATGCGTTAAAGAAATCTAATAATGAAGAATTTTCATGAATGTGTGTATGTTTCTCGCACTGTGAAAAGAAAACGGTACCTAGAGACATCAAATTTTAAATAACGTAATCCTCCACTCGAATATGAGCATCTGAAAGCCCGAATTCGGAATTAATTATATTATCTATTTCACATTTTGTCAATTAACAAACTCAACGATTTCAAAGTGAGCAATGACAACACTGTACGAAAAAAAAATTTTTTTTTCCAGCGTGTGAGACTATGTATGAAATTCTAAAGATACGCTGTTTTTAAGTTAATTTTGTGATATTGCTGTTAGATTTAATTTTATGGTTTAAGTAGGAAGAGCATGATATTTAAAAAATAAATGTAACACACAAAACGTTAAAACAACGCTCCTTTGGGCGTAATATAAAATCTGAAAGCTTTCAGATTTTTTTTATTCTATTATCATTTTATTTTTAGCTGTTAATTGTTTTTTTGCGGAACATTTAGGTTCTGTGAAACATTATGGAACCATTGAAATAATATTCATGTCTGTAGAAATTCCTCTTGGCCGTTATCTTTCAGATATTGCTCACTGGTTTTTGCGGAACCCCTAGCAATTTCTATAGGCATGTTACGATTCTAAGGAATCTGATTGAAAAACACTAGAATAGGCTATAATTTCTGTAACATCAGAAAAACTGTAATTGTAGATCATTCTGAGGAAAATTAACTGAATTTCTTATGTTTTAATTGGTTGAAGTAAATAAACTTATTTGTCTGTTGAGCGCTACTTAAAACCAGTTAGTCTAATTCTTTTCATCTCAAATCTTTTCTTCAATAAATAACGGAAGATATCATCTACATAATAAGAGAATCTTAATTTCGCATGAGATAAGAAGCAGGCTGGTACGTTTCCGAATTTATTCTTCTATTGTTGTAAAAAAGTCAATTAGGACAAGATTTCACATTCAATTTTCCTCTCAGGCGTACCTTCTACTCTTGTTCCATTTTGGATTAATTAGTGAAATAAGTAAATACATTACAATTTCTTCACAGAATTTTAATTACGGCTTCTTTCAGAAAAGAGATATTTTTAAAAAAAATTATTGCGTTGCATCATGCTTTGAATGAAAGCATCTCTTTCCCAATTAATGAAGGAAAGATACTTTAATGAAACATTTTAGTTACTTATTCTGCCAGAAATATCTTGATTACCAAGTTTTTATTTTTTCGAAACTTGTACATGCTAGTGAGTCAATAAATTGGGATTATATCGTATATGATTGATTTTGGGATTTTTCATGTATTTAAAAACATGGCAAAGACTAAAAATAAATGCTTTATTTTTAATTTAATTAAGAGTGACTTAATTTATATCTTAATTATATATCGGTAAGCTATATGAAGTTGATACGTCATTTTAAAAAACACCTACTCCAATCCACAATGCTTAATTTACATGTTTCGTACCGAACATATCTAAATGAATACACATGCAAAATTATACGAGTAAAATGAGGCAAATAGCAACTATGGCTTATTTTCTTTGAAATAAAACAGTTCTTTCTTTCTTTTTTTTTAATTTTCGTGAAGAGAATTATACTTTAATTAGTACGTAGCGCTAACACTACCACATTAATAGAAGTAGTCAAATTTTAAAAAGGCGCCCCCAAACCTGGCACACCCTACTTCCGAAAATTCTTTACTTTTTATGCGCATGATGATTTCCATACATGTGTGATTTTTGGTTGCATTCCATATTTCAACAGTTTTTATAGATAAATCCAGATACTTTTTTTAATCTTAAAATATGCGTTGGTAGAATTTGGCATCAGTGGAAGAAAATGCGATAAAATTTCTAAAGTAATTGGTAACATATTATAGCAAATGAAAGATCTTTCATTCGAGCCAGCTAAGACATTGCTGAATATTTGTAATTTCCGCTCGAAAAAAGCCTGATGTGGACATCACATAACTTCGTTGTACGTACATTGTATTACATTTTACACATTTTTGCTGCATTGCATTTAAACTTACTTCCTCGAACTTCATTAGACATGTATTTTTCATTCAATTAAATCAGTTCTCATTTTGGGGCAAGACAAAAACACATGAAAATACAAAATATCTTCATTAAAAATTCAAAAATATAGAAAAACATAAAACTTCAATAAACAATTTTTACAATTAAAAGTTTCTACGCAAAAACAAGCAGTTCGGCCAGCGGGCAAGATGACAGATTTTTCGGTGTGCAAAACTGAAAATTTACTTTTGATCCCACTCGGCAAAAAGACAATGAAGGCGCGGAAACTGGCGTAATTCGCTATTTTGCTAAGTTTCAAATATAAACAAATATGGCTGCTCCGTTAGGCCTAGCCAGACTTAAACAAGTTTTAAACAGTTGATAATTCTAAAGTTATGAAGTTATTGCAAGCAGATTAAATAAGGCATAGAAGCCTTAACCGGAACATACGAACAGCATAATTCAATCATTTTTAAAGCAAAAAATGCACGATTTACCAGCATATAAGAATAAAACAAATTGAGCTCCGAGTAACAGCAAAATTATATATATATATTGTTACGAATTTCATATTTATTTGACTATTTTTAGTCCAAAGGGATTTAGTCCCGAAGGACTATTACTTTCGTTTGGGCGTTTTGCGTCGTTTCACAAAAATGTCCGATTCACTTTTCAATTTAGTGCTTATGTTTCTTTGTTGGGAATTGAAGTTGCATTGGGTTGGCTATTAGAATTTTTGGAATTGTACTGTGTTGGTTATTGGGTCTGTACTGGATGGATTAATGGAATTGTATTGGGTTGACTATTGGAATTATATTGGGTTGGTTTTTGCGTTCGTATTGGGTTTAGTTTAATGTTTGTTTCGTTCGGCAAGTTATTAAGCAAGATCCCTTTGGACGTAATCTAAAATCTGAATCCTTTCAGATTTTTTTTTTATTTTAATTAAAATTGTTTTATTTTCCCGTGCAATGCAGCGCGTGGCGAATTGCAAGAGAAAGCTGAGGCGGAAAAGTAAAAATACAGGAGCGCGTGCGTTTAATGAACAAATATATCGCAATTGCTTTTGTAATCCCGAAAAATCGAGAAAGTAAAGGAATGATCTCGTGCTGATTCAAAAGCTTATAAAAGCCGAATTTAAACACCTCATCTCAGTTGTAGTTGTAGCTGTTTAAAGCGAACTGCTGTTTGTTTACTTAATGCTGTGATTGATTGTAGCGATTTCTCTGTGGGATAGAATTAGTTTATCTGTTTGCACTGATGTTTGCTAAACGTTTGAGATATTGTGATATTGTGCGAATATCTCTGAAGAAATATTTCAACATTTTGATTTATTTCTCGTGGAAAGAATAAATTTTTGTTAACTTTTTAACGATTTGTGCATTCAATGCACAACGAACCCGTAAGCACGCAACAATATAAACATATGTTACAATAAACGTAATAATCTGGTAATTATATATAATAACCAGTAATTATGCATAATTACCACTAAAGCTGGTAAATATGATAAATTTTTGAAAATTTATCAAATTAACCGGTTTGTTTGCATAATTTCCAACTCGTAATGGTAAATGTGATATATATCATGACAGATTGAGCCAGCAGAATAGAGTGCAGTTTTGTTTCGAGTAGTTACTACTCAGAAAGATATTTTTCGTTGGATACTTATGGCGTAAGAGACCACGATTTACAATATTTTATATTTTACAATTAAAAATTTAATAAATGGTTATTTAATTCACATACATTTATTTAGCCTGAACGAAATTTGAATAAGGGACTGACAGGTGTTGTGAAATGAAAAAAATACAATTTACATGAACTTGTACAAAACAGTTGCTCATAAAAAAACTGCAGTTATATATAAAAAACAAACTAAGCCCGTATTCTAGACGGAAGAAAAACATTTTTTCAAATAACGTTAAATGCTATTACTAAAAATTACTAAATATTTTAAGTTTACTTGTTTAAGCATATTAGACTGTTATGACATTTAGAATTAGAAAGTTTGCCAGATTTTTTACATATGCACTTATCAGAGTCGCATCGTCCCTTACAAAGACATCGCTGATATCCCTGACCTCCAGAAAGAGATGTCTTTCTAACGCATTCTCGAAGTGATATTCGTAGATCTGGAACATCGTCAAGCAAAATAAATTTTGCTTCACGAATTGTGAAATGATTTCTGGTATACAACTGTGAAAGTCTTCCTTGGTGCATTCCTCACTGATAAAACTCTTCATCTTGAACTTCTAATATCACCGCTAATACATTTTGGAGATCAGTTCTTGTTCAGTCAACGTCTGGTATTCATAGTTTCACTGTGTCACTAAATTTAACAGCAGTAAACTTCAGATTTGAAACCCTCAACATTTTCTTTACTTGTAATTCTAATCCTTCTTTAGCACTCATTCTATGTTTTCTTACTTGCTCTGTCTTATCAGTCTGGATTAGAGCGACCGCTGCTTCATTCTCTTTCTGAGTCTTAAAATTAACTTTAGATGGAGGGACATTTTGAGATAGATCGTTATTGTCCGTATTGGAAACATTTTCTATTTCGCTATTGGTGTTTTCAAGCATTATTAACTGTCTCGATCAATGCCTGAAGCTCTTCTTCAGTTCTAAGATGTTCAATAGATACATTCGAAAAAGAAGATATTTTCAAGCCAAATTTTGCAGGCGTCCCAAACATTGATTCACAAGGAGAACACTTGATACCTTCATGAAATGCTCTATTTCTCATAAGTTGCACAAAACGTAACCCTTTGGACCATTTAATGGTGTGATTACTTTCCAACCAAGAACTAAGCATATTTTCAATGTCCTGGTTTGCACGTTCAAGTGAATCTTGAGTCAGGTTATGCCCAGTTTTTTAGTGCCACATTGCGAAAGCTTCTTCTACGATTTTGTTACTAAACTCGTTGTCATTTTGCAGTACTTCGTTGTCACTTTGCAGTACCTCCAAATATAGTAAAAATATCAATTAGGAGATATGCATCCTCTTCTGCAAGTTTGATTTTTAGGGCACGCAACTGTAGGAACTTCGTCAAGTGGTCTTGATAGACAAATATAAACTTAAAGTCATTATCTGGCTTTGACTGCATGTCAGTTAGGGTCCATCTGACATCTTGAGCTCATCCCTTGAGAGATCATTGGTACCATGCCCTTTCTTAGGTACCTTGGTTTTTTTTTTTTTTTTTTTTGTTTGGCAATTTGTCAGGACTTCTGTTCCTTCTAGTTGCATTTGCAAATATAACTGGAGTCATGCAAAAAGATCCGTTTTGAGAAAAAAAGTCCTTATTCTGTTCTTACGTGGAGATGTCATGCAAAAAGATCGTTAAATTGCATTCGATTGCGGACAAAATGCATTTTTTTCGTTGAAATATGATTCCCGAAATTTTTCGCGATTACAATACATCGTTTATTTCGTATAAGGAAGTAAAAAGGACCTGATACTTCCAGCTAAGTATTCTTAAGCTATGTTCTAAATAACCATTTTCAAGTTAAAGAATTTTAATATTTTTTATTAAAATGGCACTCATTTCGATAAAAAAATGGTTTTAAATTTCTTCAACTATTTTTTTTCTTTATCAAGAATACGCATTATATTTAAAATTTCTTATTCGTCTTTGTTTTAATTTGAAGAAATATATATTAAGCTATAAAATTCTTATCAAAAACAATGAAGCAATTTAAAAGATTTGAATTATTTTCAATTTTAGAAACACTGCTCATATTTTTTGCAATAATGATTAATGCGATATAAATTCTTAAAATAAAATCAGTAAACATAAAGTGTAAATGTTACAGAAAATATCCCTACCGTTTCTCTCAAAGGAATACTTCAGATGATTGCGATAAAATCTATTTTTAGAACATGTGAAAAACTTACCTAAGTGTTAATTAATATAATTAACAAAATAAATAATGAGTACAGAGAATATTTCCCTCGTGATGGAAAATGAGTAGGAAGTTGCTATTTTTCTTTCGCTTTTCAACATGTGACTTTTTTATCCTTTTCACTTGGACATATTTGAGTTTTCACAATGTTTCTTGCAACCATTATTTTATTTTTAGGCAAATTTAAACTTTCTCTTAGCTGATGCTTTGCAGTTGAAAAAAATTAATAAAAGATAATAAATCTTAGTGCGTTATAAGCTGCTATCCACATTGAGGGAAAGCGATAGAACTAACACCTGAATCTAATGGTTAAATGTGTACGTTGTGGCTCTAGCATCGGTCTCTGTGTAAATATCTTCTTCTTCAGCCAAATCTCATCTTTGACAGACCAGTTATTTGACACCGCGCCATCTAGTATAGCAGTGCCCATCTTTTTGTTGTGTCTTCTCGTGTTCGTAACTCCAAGGGTCTGTGCTCGGTTGTCTCCAAAGGCTGTACATTCGGGTCTGCGGAGATGGTCAGTGTTCACTTCTCCTAACTTACATGGGGGGGATGTGGGGGAACTGAAAATGCCGATTTCATGGAGAGGGCATTGGAGGTAGTCGTGGTCAATCTGAAGATGGCCATAGAGACGTCTTGGGGCAGATTGTCGGGGTTGGGTCTAGTTATTATCGTTTCCCGTCTTTTACCAATAGTAGCTGCCCTCCACGTGTCGTCCACAGTTTTCTTGACTCTAGCCTGTGTAAATATAGAAGCAAGCATCTTCTACAAGTTTTCTATTCTTACCCTCCAGTGCAGAAAATAAAACTGATTTATCTATTTAACTAGAAAAAATACACGTATCAGTTTCGCTTTTGATTTCTTCTGAAAGGCTTAGCGCATTCAGGTATAAAGTTTCCTGACTTCGTCGCTAGTTTCTTTCTTCAGTTCTGTTGTTTGCGAGCCGCACTGAGAAGCAACGAACTGAATATTTCCATAGATACCCGCCAACCAGTATACATAGTTAAGGAAAGCAATATTTTTGGTCCAAAAATTCGATGGTGAGATTTCAGTAAAAAGCATGAGTTAGGGTTTCCACAACATATTTTTACAATTTTCCGTTGATATCTACCTGTCTGTATGTTAGTATGCTCGCGTAAGTTTTTCGTTCACGGTAACTCTTACATCAAGCTTCCAAAAAGTTCCATTTTCTGTATTTAAGCTTCCTACTTTCAAATAAAGAGTTGATTAGATTTCGGATAAAATTAGAAAATTTAAAATGGAAGCCGTTAATAATTTTTTTAATGAAAACTATATTAATATATATATTTTTTTTTTGGTATTAACACATTTATATCAATATGAACAACATATAAGATTTCGATTTAAATTGATAAACCTGAAGAAGCCGATAAAATTTTTCTGTTGAAAACCATATTAAAATATAATAAAAAATTTCCAGTTTTAGTATTTAACACATTTATGTTTGTAAGGTTTATTATACGTTTACTAACAGTTATTTTAAGTTTTGTATCTTTCCTATCTTATTCTAATTTCAGCTTACAATTTCTTGCCAGAATGTGAATTCAGAAATGCAGATAATACAAATGAGAAAGAGAACTATTTAAGTCGTGATTTAACCGACTTCAGGAGAGAGAGTCTGATTTCCTGACTACCACGCGTTTGCCTTCTGGCTAGGTCTCTCTTAGCTATTATTACGCTCGGCCATATCTTAGGCCCTTGCTAGGCTTTGCCGATTTAATTAATACTTAGGGACCAACTAGTTAGATTCTGATAGCTTCGGCTATATCCTTTAAGAGCTTTAGTTAAGCTAATTTTAGTTCAAATTATTAGTATTTTAAGTTCAAGCCCGAGTGGCGGCTTTTTGTAAAGTTCCAAGTCGGAACTGACTTGTAAATATGCTGAAAAATAAAGGGTTTTAAACCTTTCTCAAGTCTCACGTGCTCTGTTCACACTTAAGCGATTATTCGCTTGTTAAGTGCTCGTGAGGTTTGGAGGTAGAACGTTTAGATTTAAAGAGAAAACCTCACATGTTTATGGGAACAACTTATGAGATTTCGATTTGCATTGGTAAACTGAAGAAAGTACCTAACAACTTTTTGTAGGAAAAACGATATTAAAGTAGGATTCAAAATGTTTCAGTTTTAGTTTTCAAAACATTTGTGTCAATGAGAGCAACATATGAGATTTTGATTTAAAGTGACACTTTTCTTGAAGATCTAAACAGATTTTCGGAAAAAAATATATTACGAAATGATACAGAATTCCTCAAGTTTATTTAAAACAGGCATGCGATTGAAATAAATATATTAAATTTATAGCTTTAAATGTATTCTTAGAATTATGCTAAACGCAACGAGAAACAGAATTATGCTAAATGCAACGAGCTCATAAAGAAGACGAACTTTTGTTATGAAGAAGTTAAATGTATTACCCTTAATCCTCACTTTTGTGTTCTTTTCATTTTTCTGTCGAATCACTTTTCAAATAAAAGCATACTGCCGCCAAATGTTATCGCTATGGATTAACTTTAAAGAAATTATATAGAAAATATAAATAATATAGCGTATATAAAATTGTATACAATAATTCAAACTCTATAGGGAATTCTAAAAATATGCTGATTTTAAAGATATTTTATTGTTATTGTTAAATTTTATGAGGCATAAGGGTGAAGAAAGTGAGGTCTGATAATTAAAACTAAAATTACAAGTATAAAACGTTGGTCGTCTTATTAAGAAAACTGAACAGTAATATCATAACCTGAGAAAATACTGAAAAAGAAATGTATTTCAACACTTAACGCTTTATCGGTAATTCTAAAGAAATGCCGCTTTTAAAACTTTTGTGATTGTTGAATCCAAAACACTTAACAACCAGAGGATGTACTACGATACATGCGATATTTTTAAATCATAACATGAGAACTAATATGTATATGAACACGTATAGTTATCATTATCCATTGCATGGAAGAATAGAATGATAAAATGAGTAGAGTATATAACTAATATTGAGCCATTAAGCTTATGAATAAATTAGATTTTATTTACAAACGATCAATCGGAAGTGATGGCATACTTAAAGCTCATCATGTGCTGGCCACATCGGCCATTTTCAGAAATATTTTCATCAAAGATAGCAAAAATTGATGATATATTTTAAAAGTTTATAAGCGATTTCTATTGTAAATCTAATTATTATTTTATTATATTTTATTATCGAATTTAGTGGAAGAACATAAAAGGAACTGTAATAAAATAATTAATATAGCATAGCATAATGTGATCAAATCTATGCGCCGTCCCTTACTAAGTCTAAAACATGGAATGAAAGACATTGAAGAAGATCAGTGTGAAAAAAAGAAAAACAAAAATGAAAAAAATTTAAAAACTCTGAAGGCTTTCAGATTTTAAAAACGCGTTTTTCAACGTTTTCCGTGTTACCTTTATGTAGTAAATATCATGTTCTTCGCACTTAAACCATAAAATTCAGTTCAACGGCAATATCGCAAAATAATTTTTAACTGAGTATATCTTCAGAATTTCCGATGTACATTTCGGCGCGCTTTAGATAAAAAGGGTTTCTTCTCCCGTAGAGTGTTGCCATTGCTCGCTTTTTAATCCCTTGAGTTTGTTCATCAAAAATTCGTTTTCACAAAGTTCACAAAATATGAAATAGATAATAAAACAAATTCCAAATTCGAAAACAAATTCCAGATGCGTATATTCGGGTGGAAAGGTACGTTATTCAAAACTGGATGGTTCTAGGTATCGTTGTTTTATCACATTTGGAGAAATATATATACATTTATGCAGATTCTTCAGTATTTAATTTCTTTAAATATAATACAGGGCTGCAATATTTTGTGGCAACAGTTTGAAAAGTGATTCAGACTTTTAATATTTCCAACTCAAAATTCCAAATCGAAAACAATAGTCCTTCAGGGACAACCCTTTGGACTAAAAATAAATACAATTTATTAATGCATATAGAAAAGGAAAAAAAGGTAGGTTTTAATGAACGACTCGAAATGGTTGTTTTTCATTATGTTTAACATTGATCATTAACAAAATGTTTCTAAATTGAGTAACATTAGCTAAAGAAATAAATTATGTATGGCATTATCTGACTAATTTTCAATTTATGTTTACACGTGTTTTTGTATTGGTACATATTACAGTTTTAAATCAGTACTTACGCATTGAAATTACTGTTAAGTTATAAGGTAGTTTCTCTCTCCTTTCCGCATGCCTTCGTGGTGTAATTAGAAGGACACTTGACGCGTATTTGAGAAGTCCGCGGTGCGAGTCCCGGCGAGGGTACCGCATTTTTTCCTGCTTCTTAAAAAAAAATAAATAAAATAAAATAAAATAAAAAATAAAAAAAAAATCTGTAAGGTTTCAGATTTTACATTACGTCCAAAGAGGTGTTTTTTAACGTTTTGTGTGTTACCTTTATTTATTAAACATAATTTTCTTCGCACTTAAACCATAAAATTCAGTTCAACAGCAATATCCCAAAATAATTTCAAAATGAGTATATTTTTTAAATTTCCGAATCACTGTTCCGCGCGCTTTAGATAAAAAGGTTTCCCTCCTCCGTAGAGTGTTGTTATTGCTCGCTTTGAAATCGTTTGAGTTTGTTCATCAAAAATTCGCTAAAGTTTTACAAAATATGAAATAGATAATAAAACAAATTCCAAATTCGGGTTTCAGATGTGCGTATTCGGGTGGAAACGTGCATTATTCAAAATTGGATATGTCTAGGTAACGTTGTTTTATCACATTTGGAGAAATATTCATGCATTTATGCAGAATCTTCATTATTTAATTTTTAAATATAATACAGGGCTGAAATATTTTGTGGCAACAGTTTGAAAAGTGATGCAGACTTTTATAAAGTGAATCGGACATTTATAGTGAATCAACGCAAAATGCCAAAACGAAAACAATAGTCCTTCAGCGACTATTGTTTTCGTGAACCCTTTGGACTAAAAAAAACCTAGTAAACCTACAAAGTTATTACCCAAATTAATTCTTATTCAACGCAAAGTATTTTATTGCATTTGCAAATTTAGTCATCTCTCAATATATAACAATATATTCAACCAAATATACTACATTTTACTTTTATCCTATATTATATGCTGTGTTAGTTTATGTCCTACTAATATTTACTTAACATTCGCTTAAACTACTAAAGTACTTGCTTATACTACTAAACTAAATGTTAGAACATTTACTTTGCTTAAACTTCTTAAACTCTGCATATCAGATTAAAAGAAGGAACATTGAATAAGTTTTTGATGTGGTAGTATTGGGACGCTTCTGTTATCGGGACCGGATTCAGAAATGCATATATGAATGTGAGTATGTACGTATGTAGAAATGTATGTATGTACATGTGTACGTACGTAGATTTATACATGTACATATATGTATATAGGTATGTATGTGCGTACGTACGTAGATACATATATGTATATATATTGTTGCGAAAAATTCGGCGGTTGCGCCTGTATGTAAGCTTTCCGGCATAGCACTAGGGTTGCCATAAAATAGTGTATGGTAGGGTTGCCAGATTGGCGACTTTATCGCCCATTTGGCGACCAAATAGGCGATATCCCATGGTCCAATCGGGAAGCTTCTAGAATAACTTCCTGTCGAGATATTTCTCGAAACGTGTGGAACTTAAAGAAAAGCTATATAAACCCTTGCGTTTCTGAGAGCAGGCAGATTGTGAAGCGTTGCGAAGTAGTGTGAGCGTTGTGATTATTGTGAGAATAGCTACTTACTGTGAGTGCTAAGCTACACGAGAATTTTGTGAACGGAAAGCAATCGAGATAGTGCTTTGCCGTGAAGCTACCTTTACAGTATAGCTTGATAGTGCATTGGTGATTGTTCCACGGTGTTTTATTAGAAGTTTAGTGTTGCCGTGAAGCTACCTTTACAGTTACAGCCTGAAGCTGTGTTGCTGATGGTTTCAGCGTATTTATTGTAGATTTTCAACGCTTTTAAAGGTAATTTTGGAACTGTGCTGTAAATAGTGATTCCTGTAAATAAATTGTGCTTTTTATTGTTCTGCATCGTGTTTTCATCGGATACTCTCAAATCTACGAACCCGTAAAACGCAACAATATATATATGTGTGTATACACGCATACTAATATGTATGCACGTATATATGTATGTGTACACGCATACATATACACATACACATATGTATGTATGTATGTGTACACGCATACATATACATGTATGTACATTTCTTAACCGATAAAAGAAAAGTACCATAATATTTTATTTAAATAACAATTCTGTATTTAATTGACTAATTAATTAGCTATTTTCATTTTAAACTCGCTGAAATGAAAATCTTTCATGGTAAAATATCACTTTAGCAAATCATTTTAACTCTATAATGACAAACATAATCCACAGTTTTAATAGTCCATATAACTGCTTCTATCAGCAGATATTCTCTAAAAGTGTACTCTCCTTAAAATATTAGCTTCGCTATTATTGTCGAAGGCAGAATCCCTTTGAATTTCATTAAGAAAACTAACATTTTTAATATAAATTTACTGTCATTTTCAATTTTTATCAGTTTGCGTACATATTATAAAAGAATTCTTTTCATAAAAATAAAGATTTTTGCACCGCGAGACAAATATTAACTAAACAGGTTAGGTTATTCAATTATGGCAAAGCACACGAGGGCTATCTGCCTAAAGGGAGGGATGCCTTCGTGGAGGACTTTCTAAGGGAAACTGGCTCGTATACACGTTACACATGGGGAAAACCACGAAAACGCCCATGCAGCCAGCCCGTTCGCGGGATTCGAACCTCGGACCGAACTACCAGTGTTCAGCGTCTTTACCGCTCGGCCGCTGGTGGGCCCTATTAACTAAACAGAATTTTTAGACTAATTATACTACAACTTATCTAAGTATGACATTTTTGTACTAAAAAGAAAGATGCTTTCAGAAAAATATGATACATAATCGGAAACGTATTAATCTTTTTTGAAAATAGTCTTTAAGCTGTGTTTCGCAGGAACTTGGGGTTTCATTGATTTCTCTAGGGGTTTTGCAGGTCGAAATAAAATTTCGAAAGAATTATGAAATATCTTGAAGACTACCATTTGAATTAATTAATTACTTAATTTTTATTTTATTTTTTATTGCTACAGTTACCTAGAATAATATGAAATGAATCTGCTTTTATCAGCAAAGATGTAACGAAATTTTGTTGTTCCTTTCGTTTTCCATGTTAAGTGCATGCAACGTTAATATATTTTCAATGTTTTCTTAATATTTAATATCTGAGGATTTTATGGGTTACATCAAAACCCATTATAGTCTTTATTGTTCCACAGAAGAAAACTATAATGTTAAGTGTTCTCCATATTTAGGAAGTTAGAAAGTCGCTATTTTATTATAACGAGAAACTAAAGGTTTTTATACGTAGTTTGGTTTTTATTACATGTGCTGCTTTTTATATAGCGTGTATTATTGCTAAATTTGTGCCCAGAAGTAAAATGTAAAGATTTGCATTAAATGCAGGAAAGGTATGTCGTTTTAAACAGGTTTTTCTTTCAGTTGCTCATCAATTACGTGTGCAAATAGCGATGCATATTTTTGTCAAGATATTTTGAGGCACCAGTAAAAATGGTTGCAGTGGGAGTGTGCTGAAATGTCGTACATTACATTCTTATCAGTACAAACAGAATAAACATTAGATAATTTATTTGGACATTATAAAAGTACTCTTCATTAAAAATATCTGTCCAGAAGAACTATATAGATGATATATTTAACTAACAAAGCTAATCGTATAGAAATACACGGTTTGCCACCTCTG
>KK120692.1:301683-313110 GCA_000611955.2 Stegodyphus mimosarum | reverse complement strand
AGCTAAGAATAATATTAATCAAGAACTTTCAAATAATACATTGTCGTCTCCCTAGCATTGTATTTCATTGCATTCGTAATATTAAAAAGATCAGAATAAAAAATTATAACTCAAGTTCAAAATGGTTAAGCATTTTTAATCGCATTTTTAACATGGGCTGGTTTACTGAATACAAGCTTTCAAAAATGAAAGGAGAAATAGATCTGAAACATAAATTTCAAGAAAGGGAAAGATAGTTCATTCTTTCAAGTTAGACAATTAAAACCATATATTTAAAATAATAATTTATAATAATGCTATTCCCGAATTCTATAAGCAATCTAAATCTAATCGAATTGATTGCATTTTATTTTACATCAAATGATTCAGTGATAAATCTTTTTCAATAAAAATTTGATCTAGCGCTATATTCTGTGAAGTTTCTGTAACTTGAATAACCAGTTAATTTATGTTTTGAATCTTTACTATCACGTTTCTCTTTCCGTTTTCCCAACAGAATGCAAATGAGTGCCCGTGTAGCCTTTGGCTATTAATAAGGCTAATTACTGCTTTGAGGCTGCTGCTGTAAAAGCTAATTACTGCTTTAAGTTTCTTGCCATAAATGCTAGGAGACTTGTTGTAAGCATCAAATGTGCCTTCTGCTCATCGTATTAAGTTTTAAATAAAGGATCTTTTACACCCTTCTCAAGTCTCTGTAACAATTTTCAATACTTTTTACTTTCTTGTACGAAGTAAAGGAAGTATTGTAACCGAGAAAAATTTCGGATATCATATTTGAACGAAAATATCCATTCCAACCGCTGCTGTGGAAACAATTTGAGCGATGTTTCTGCTTGACATCTATAGGTAAGGACAGAATAAAAGAGTATTTTCGCCAGAAAGTATTGTAAAATGGATTTAAAATGGATTCAGAAGAGATTTTATCTTGACGTTTGTACGTACGTATGTATGTATCTCGCATAACTCAAGAACATGTAACAGTAGAAAATTAAAATTTTGTATGTGGGACTGCTATAACATGTAGTTGTGCACTTCTCGTTTTCGTTGCAGTCGGCTGCACCAATCATATATAAGCGCATGTAAGAGTGAGTGATAACAGAGTGTGTTATCTGGCTGGATGAACTTATGTTAGTTTTCATGTATTTTTACCTTGTAGCGAAGGGAGAACTGAATAAATTGAATGAGAAATACCGAATCGTCTGTGAAAAACTGTTTCTTTCCTTCTCATTTTTTGCTTGTTTGTTTAAATTATTTTTTATACATCGGTTCAAATTTATTATGGTATTTGAATAGAACATGTGGCAACGATTAGATAATTCTTCATACGTATGATTTTTGTGCATTCTGAGTTATAAAATAAATGAGATGTAACGCTGCTAAGTGAACTTAGCGCCAGAGTGTCGCTATGGTAAACAAATATAGTGAATTTTAAAGAAAGCATTTATTCTATTGTGGTTTATGCACTATCGGTGAAGTAGATTTAATTCAATCTAATAAGTTTAAATGAAATGCAAAAGGCGTATAATTTAATATTCCGTACAAGGAAGTCATGTGGTGTACACATCAGGTTTATTTTATTCTTATATATTGATAAATTGCGCATTTTTTTGCTTTAAAAGTGCTTGCATTATGTAGCTTTTATGTTTCGGTTACGGTTTTTATCCTTTTCATCAATATATATTCAATAGATCTAGAATTATCAACAATCTGAAAGTTTAAGTGGAGAATTAAGCCCAATGAACCGCCATTTGTTTACGCTTGAAACTTAGCAGAATTGTCAATAAAGTCAGTTTCTGCATCTTCAGTGTCTTTTTGCCTAATTGGACCAAAAGTAAACTTTTAGTTTTCGTTGCCAAAAAAAATCTGCTTTCATGCCCGCCAAACATTCATTTCGGGAGAAATGCATGTTTTTGTGTACAACCTCTAATTTTAATTGTAAAAATTGTTTTTTTAACCGTTTAAACTGTATTTGGTGTTTTATGTTTTTTCTATTTTAAATGAAGATGTTTTGAGTTTTTGTGTATTTTTGCTTTGCCGATAAGTGAGAACTGAATTAATTGAATGAGAAATATATATCTAATGAAAATCGAGCAAATAAGTTTAAATTAAAGGCAGTAAAAAATGTGTATAACTTAATAGGCCATATAAGGGAGTCATTTGGAGTCCACATCAGGTTTTTACTTCCTTGTACGATGTAAAGGAAGTACTGTAATCACGAAAATTTTCGGGTATCATATTTCAACGAAAATATCCATTTTGACCGCTTTCAAATGCAATTTAATGATGCTTTTGATTGACACGTGTACGTAAGGACAGAATAAAGGACTATTTTTGCAAACGGTTTGCAAAACGGATTTAAAATCGATTCGGAAGAGATTTTTTCGTGATGTCAGTACGTGCGTACGTACGTATTTAAGTATTTCGCATACTTAAAAAACGAGTACCCTCAGAAGGTTCAAATTTTGTATATAGGACTGCCATCATATGTAGTTGCGCAACTCCGTTTTTGGTCGGAAAAGGCTGCACCAAAAGTATATATATGTTATCTATTCTGTTGCTCGGCTTCGTGAGCTCAGTTTTTTTTTATTCTTATACGTTGGTAAATTGAGCATATTTTTGTTTAAAAATAATTGAATTATTTTGTTTTTAATTTTCCAGTTAAGGTTTTATGGCTTTAGTAAATCTACATGCAGTAGTTGTAGAATTATCAACAAATTGTTTAAGTGCGGCTAAGCCTAATTGTTTTTACCATAGCAGCCATATTTGTTTACATTTGAAACTTAGTAGCGTAGTGGAATAAGTAATTTTCTGCACCTTCGGTGTCTTTTGCCGAATGTGACCAAAAGTAAATGTTAAGTTTTGCGCACCGAAACATCTACCTTCTTGCCCGCTGGCCGAGTTGCTTATTTTTGCGTAGAAACTGTGCTTTTAATTGTAAATTTTTTTTCAAATTGTTTTAACAGTATTTGGTGTTTCATAAATTTCGATTTTTAATAAAGCTATTTTGAGGTTTTATGTATTTTTGCCTTGCCACGAATTAGAACCTGAATTGATTAAATGAGAAATACATCTCTAATGAAATTTGAGGAAATAAGATTTAATGAAATGCGTATAATTTAACATTCCGTACAAAGAAGTTGTGTGATGTAAACGTTAGATTTTTTAATATTTATTTTAACGAGGTCTCTACTGAACAATGTTATAGTTTTAATTGATAAGCGAATCAAGTTTCAAAATCAGTTCCTTCGTAACACAGGAGGCTTATAAAGCTAGCATAATAAAACTTATATGAACTGATATTCTATATCTGACAGTACCTCGAAACTCACAACTATTTCTCTTTACTTCCATTCCAAATGATTCTTTATCTTATTGTATATATGTCAGCTTGAAATGGATGAATTTCATATTTCAGAATAAATTGTAATCTTCGTATTGATGGATTAAAAATATTAAAGCGTAAAACATTTTTTACTCGTTGCAGTTTATTTTTACTATGTTATGCTCAAATTGTTTTATAAAGTCTTTTTACCCTTATCTAAATGTGTGATGATTACGACACTCTCTTTATTATGTGATGATTAATGGCGATGATAATAACATGTCGACAACAAATTCTGTAATCCGCATCTACCCAAATTGAATCTGCCATTCCCATTCGCATCTTCTGATGCTTTAAAGACACTTACATATGATAGAAATCTAATTTTGCTATCACAATATCGAGAAATTTCTCTTGTTTTTTCCCTTTCGTTTTACATGCACACACATATATATATTTCAAACCTCCAACAACGACTATATTATTCTTTAAAAATTTATTTCATACTTTTTCTTTATTTTGAAGGCGTTTCTTGAGATGCTTTCCTCTCTTTACAAAAGATTCAAAACAATCTAAAAAGTTCTTTCTCCTTGAATTCGTCGCTTGTTTTCTCTCAAATCTCAGCCCTAAAAATTTAGTAATCCTTTATCTGGATTTGATAGATCAATTTAAAAACTTGCTCTGCTGAATTGGAGGTAAAACTGTAATGTGCTTCCTTTTCAAGCTAATTCTTTACAATGTCTTCTATTTCTTCCTTCCGCCTTCATCACAATGCAAATTAGATTGAGTTTAAATAGTGATTTAATTTGTAATTTAGAAACACAGCTTTGGCTATACGCCAGGAAGCTGTTTCTTTCCAGAGCCACCCGCATGTATTTCGGTTTCATTTTGCCTATAAGAAATTTTTGCCTTTTCCCACTATGTGCCTTGATGGTAAGAACGGTGGTCAGTCTAGGTAGAAGTTCCTGAGTTCACATACAGGTGACAACATGATTTTCCTCGTTTATGACTCTGAAAATCTAACAGCCTTACGTGGAGAGTGACGTTTTAAATTTGTTATAGCTTATAGCTAGAAATGAAATCGTGGACAGCTAGAACAGAATTTATTACAACCCGAAACTATTTATTGCATTGTACGTATTTAAGTCTCTTTTCGAAGAAACGCAAGCAGCGATGATTAAATTTTAGTTTTACTTAACAAAACATGAGTTTCAAGAGTGCAGTTTTACCTCTTGTCTCGGTTCTTAGAGTTTAGAATTATAGTTCAGTACAAAAAGGGAATCTGTCGAAAGCACAGAAAGTTTAAATAGAAGTAAATTAAAAGTATATTGCGTTTAATCTTATAAACTCAACTAATACAGTAATTAGGATAGCACCTAAGATTTATTTAATTAATGCATTATTGCTAACTAGGTTTCTTTCCGGTATATATTTGCATTCTTAAATATAGTCTCTGTCTGGATAGTTACATAAGCGAAATTCTTTCACTATCAGCAAAAATTTAATTGCTTACTCGTGTTTCTGCTCACTTTGTACTTCACGTCTTAACATTTGATTAGCCCTATGTGATAATTGCGAACACAGTCTCATTGTGATCACTTAACGCAGATGATCATGTCTGAAAAATGATGCATTAAAAACACTCATATTTAATGTTATTTCATCTAAGCTGACAACTCTTCAGAAGACCAAACCGTGGATAATTATTTCAAAGAGATTTTCCTCTAAAGTTGATGACCAGTAGAAATATGTGTGTATGCAGAGCAGAAGCGCTTTGGGCAATTTAATGGCATTTTCTTTTCGACTGCTAACAAATGTTTGCACTGATAGATTATAGAGTCACTAGGTTAAATTGATGCTGACGTGAGAAATATGCAGTGCCCTTGCCAGGAATCGAACCCTGTACCTCTCGAATCTGCGTCAAGTATGCTTCCAATTACACCACGAAGGTCGATGGGAGAGAAAATACCTTATATTATTTCTCCTACTTTTAAAGGGCGGCTGGGGATGAGGAGACCCAATCGCCAAATTCTGGTGATGACGATTTATCGTCCTGTAGAGTCATTAGATTTTTTTTGAAGCAGGAGACGTGATAAATGTGCAGTGCCTTCTCCGGGACTCGAATGCTGGACTTATCGAATACGAATCGAGTATGCTTCCGATTACACCACGAAGGCCAGCGGAAAGGAAGGAGAAAATATCTTGTATTCTTTCTTCCCCTTTCTATAAGCCGACTGGGGACGAGGGGCCAGTCGCTAAATCCTATGGGGTGATGAGTTATCGTCCTGTATATTAATTACGTTTTTTTTTTGGAAGCAAGAGATGTGAAAAATATGCAGTTCCGTCACCGCGATTCGACCCTGGATCTCTAGAATACGCGATCGAGTATGCTTCCAATTACGCCACGAAGGCATAAGGAAAGAAGGGAGAATATACCTTATAAGTCCTATGTGTTAATTGCAAGAAAATCCTTATTGTGATCGTCTCTAAAAATCATACATAAAAACACCCATATTTAGTATCATTTTTCTAAAGCGTCCCTTCTCCAGAAAACCAAATGATCTGGAACCGGGAATAATTATTTTAAATAGATTTCTCTCTAAAGTCTAAAAAGTCTTTCTCTCTAAAGTCTCTAAAGTCTCTTCTACTAAATGTGTAGGTAGAGGAAAAAACGCTTTTGGCAAAACCATTTTCTTTTCGATTGCGAACAAATGTTTGAACTGATAGCTTACTGTTTGTTCATTGAAGGTAAAGAGGGCAATACAGTTAAACTGCTGAAAGAGGATTTAAGAAAGTTTCTTTTTTACTTCCTTGTACGAAATAAAAACGAAGTACTGTAATCGCGAAAAATTTCGGGTACCATATTTCAACGAAAATATCCATTTTGACCACTATCGAATGCAATTTAACTATGTTTTTGAGTGACATCTTTACGTAAGGACAGAATAAAGGACTCTTCCCCCCCAAATAATTATAAAACTTATTTAAAATGGATTCTGAAGAGATTTGTTCATGGCGTATGTGCGTGCGTATGTATCTCGCACAACTCAAAAACGAGTAGCCTCTCAACGTTGCAATTTTGTATATAGGACTGCTATAACATGTAGATCTGCACCTTGCATTTTGGTTGCAATCGGCAGCAGCAAAAGTATATGAATATATGTATATGTATATCCTCTCTGTTACTCGGCTCGGTGAGCTCAGTTTCTTTATTTCTTATAAGTTTGTAATTTGTGCATTTTTTTGCTTTAAATTTTTGATTGAATTATATTGTTCTTATCTTTTGATTAAGATTTTTATGCCCTTAGTTAACCTGCATGCAACAATTGTGGAATTATGAACAATTTAAAAGTTTTTGAAGTGTCACTAAGCCTAATTTTTGGTTATGTTACAGCTCTTGTAATTCAGAATCTACCGGTGTTTAATTTGTGAAAATGGCTCTAGTAAAAGCCTGAATACATGCAAAAACTCACAAGGCAAGCCTTTGGCATAATGTGTGTTGCCAACTTCACGACATTTTTCAATTTCCCGCCAAATTGGCGACATTTTCTAAGTTTTCGGAAAACGATTTTCGAAGCCTTAGGAGTGACTTTTCCCGAGGCTTTCAACCCTATCGGAGTCGCGTGAGTCAGTTCAGCAACATTTGATTATATTAAGCTCAATGATGATTTTAGAGTTTACTCTATGAATGAGATCTCTAATCTGAAATATTCTTTGCGTTTAAAAGAAGCTTTTCTTAATCTCTGTATTTATAACTGTTTTTTTTTCTATGATCTATTATTTATTTCAGTCAGGTACTCATTTTTTCCTACTCTCCTGGCGCTCGTTGTAAAGAGAACTCGTAGCGCGTACGATAGATAAATTTTCTCTTTGAACTGCTTTATAGTGTTTATTTCATTGACATATTACCTCAACCGGTTAACATCGGGATATTTATACTTTCTGAATGACTATTCTTAACGAATTAATTCACATAGTTAATACTTGCCACTATTTCGGCTTTTGGGTCTTTTTTATGCAGCAGATCTCTCTTGTATTAGGAGGACATATTAATGTCTTCCACTGAAGTGCTTGTTGTTTTGGAGATAGTTGTTTTGGATGAATTTCATTGCATTCAATCAATTAATAGAAACTTTAGAATAATGAACACAAATGCTTTCAAAGCTGTTATCCCCAGTATTTCAAATAATCTTAAATATAAATTCCGGCTTAAATTTAATGGATATCATTTTTGTTTGAAAAGAATGCTAGATAAAATTAACTTGTATTCAACCTTAATTAATATACACGTATTTCTTCCATATAGTGTTATTCATTATATGGAAGAAAAATTGAGGGTTCTATTTCTTTGAGTTCCGTTGCGAGTTCCATTCATTTTTTATGCTTGTCTCCTTGCTGAGAACAGAAATAAACATCTTCAAGAGACAAACATCTCCACAAAGAACAAGTGGATTCTCCAGTATAGTGAATCCTGTCCAAGGTATTACTTCTTAAAGATCACTACTTCCGAAAGGGATTAGTATCTCTGAAAATTACCTTAAAAGTGACCAGTAGCTATGAGAATATAAATAAACATCAGATGTGAACATCAATTCTCTCAGACAAGAAATAGAAGTAGTAAATGTCCACAAAAGCCATGAATTTCTTCAGTAAAGTTAATCCTTTCATGGATACTTCTTCGTTTTAGATGACTGCTATGAAAAGCGACTGAAAACATAGCCATTCCTAAAAATATAAAAAAGGTAGGTTCTAAATATCGTTTCGTGAAATTACAACCACCTCCACCGACCAAAATACTATTTGTAACAATTGATAAACATCTTAGAGAGGGTTCTTTGAAACTGATAAAGGGCAAAATTCAGAAAAGCAAGATTCATATTTAAATACAAGGATTCTATTTTTAACATGCAACATTTACTGCTCTACGGGTGTCATTTTACCTGCGCTGTTTGTTGAATAGATAACAAAAAAGAACAATAGAATAAAAAGATATTAAGAAGAAAAAAGCTTATTTAAAAGGCGTCATTCCATTTCCTGACTAAGTCAGATCATTTATTAAATGCATTTGCATTAAAAAACGCTCTAGAGAAAGACGTCATCACCATTTTTTATGGAAACCTCTTATTCATTTGACAAAGTAGGCTTAAGATAAACATCCTGTCCCCTATTTTATTTCGAGAAAAAATTCAAAGTTCTGAAAGAAGATAACAAAAATAAATTCCTTTCTTTTTTAAAGTACCCGTTCTTTTCTAATATTGAATATTTTTGTTAAATAAATGCTATGAAAGGCCAGAAATGTATGCATATACTTAGAAATAAATAGCTGGAAGCTTTTCAGTAAGGTTCAATAAGATGAACATTTTGATATGAGGCGGTTTATACCCTCGCTTTTCTTCTCATAAGAATATTTTATCCGGACTCATTGTCATCGTCGAAAAATGAAAAAAAACTCTATAAATAAGTGGGAAGAAAGCGATCGTTCAAAATTCATCGATTGATGCGGAAGTCTGGAAATGATATGCGTGGGAGAAGTTGAAGTATTTTCTGCATTTCAGTTCTTCGATCGAAATAGCGATCATTTGTTTATCTCATCAAGATGAGAGATTTTTACTATTTTTTTTCCAATAAAGTACTAACTTTGTGAAGGAAAGATGGCCAAGTAAAATAAATGAAAAATAAAAACGTCAGAAATTCGAAATGAATTAATTTCACAATGAATTGAAGCATTAATCTAATCTCTAATAATCTAGCACAATGGTCATAAACTCCTTTGGTGCGTTGTTTGTATGTGCACCACTAAACATAATTAAATTATCAGCTGCATTTCGTTAGAAGCATCGTCTGGAATTTTCTATTTCAGTGAGATTGTTTTGCATAGGACTTTTTTTCCATTTACTTATCAGCAACCAAATAAGAAAGTACTAATAAAACTTCACGATACGATTTAGAGATGATTTCTTTTCCTTCCGCGAGTTATTTATTATGAATTCAATTTTAAATCAGTTTTCTTCGACTTATCTTTGTTTTTATTACTGCTTAAATTATCGTACATTTCATGATCAATTATTGTCATAGTGAGAAAATTTTGAGTTTATAAAATATGAGGAACTTGAAAACTTCTGCATTTGTGTATAGAATCCCTCCAGCATGAGATTAGCATGATGCTATACTATTATGGATATGTCGAATTAAAAAGATTGCGATTTAACAACAAGTTAAATTATTGGAATGAAAGTTTTTCTATGCTGAGTAAAGTCAGATTCATAATTGAAGTTTTAACTTTGTCCCAGCTCTAAAAGAAAATGGTAAACACCTTTCTACAGTTTTTATAAAAGTAATAATAATATTGTTGTCTTTGCATAGTGCAGATATGCAAAATTCTTGAAATAAAAATTGCATATTCTTTATTTATTTCCTTGACTACTGAATACTACACATGTACAACTTGCGAAAGAGTTTCTTTTAATGAAGTTGGAAATTTAAAGTGATACTAGCACGGAGGGTGAAAGAATTCTGAAACATAATTTGTAATATTATATAGACCCCTCTGAGTAAACATTCCAGTTTATAAACTGTTCGTTATATTGTAAGAGCTAAATGTAAAATGTTCCCATCTTCACTTGCGATATTTACGAAGATAGGTTTAAATAACATTTCAAACTGCAAGATTTAATAACTATTTCTCTTTCGCATATGATAAAATATTTAGTCACTAAAACGAGAAACCTTTCTTCAGTTTTTTCTCTCTAAATTTTATTGACAGACAGATGTGAATTTCGAGCGATAGCAAACTTTTAAAGAAATTTTTAAATCAATAAAATATAGGATACCTCGATAAACGTTTACATATAAATCTGAAAAATAACTAAACTGTTCTCAGTATTTTAAAAATTGAAATTTTTTCTGTATGGTGTGGCATTTGAGAATTTAGATTTTAAGCTTTCATAATCTATATTATGTTTAGGCCGCCCAGACGGTATAGTGGGTGTCAACTGTGATATCAAAGGGCTCGGCTTCGAATACCGGAGAAGGCATCGCTGTAAATAAATCCGTTTGTGCACGTTTTCGCTGAAAAAATAAAAAATATAAAATCGGAAAATTAATAAATATTCATATTATTCATATTCTAAGGTTTTTTTAAGAGTGAATAAAATAAATGGACTTTCGAACTTTATTTTATTACATATTAAAATTTGATATATCAATAACATATCTTAAATATGCCTGAAGAAAATTTTACGCACCTTTTTCATTTCTCATACAGTTACTAACACGAGAAATACATTTTCGTAATAATGCTGCTCTGATCTAGTCTGGCATATTTGATAACCTGGCATCGCTATACAGATCCAAAAGATCGTATTCATTTTTTTTACTGTAATATGTGATTATCGGAATATCTGAATTCTTTTATTCCACTGCATGAAGCACCATGCGAAAATTTCAAGAATATCTGTGATATTCGAATGTTATTGTATTTTTGAATAAATAGTGTATTTTTTGTAACCAATGACAGATTTTCCCCTGAGAGGAAAATTAAATACGCATTTCTGTTTGCAGGCCAGTCACCATCACCATCATCACCAGCAACAGCAGCAGCAACAACAACAACAGACGCATCATCATCACCAACGGCGGGGACGCCGAGAGTCCGCGGTGGACTTGGCAGCAGTCACAGAAGCCCACGGTCTGGTATCGGACATGCTTGCTGATCCACAGCTGCCACCCCACATAGTCTCGGGGCTGCGTACCCTCTCCTCGCTCTTGTCTCCGACGCCGACCACCGCCTCCTCCTCTTCCTCTTGCTGTGCGCCACCCCGCCTGCATCACCGGCGGTCGCCCCAACGGCGAAAAGGAAGTTTAATCCTTCCGTACTTTCGATCAGCGTCGGACAACGAGGAGATCCCTTTCACTGGGGAGAGACCCTCGGCCTTGCCCAAGGTATCAACTTACTGAGAACATTCTTGAAAAATGGGTTAATCTTCGGATTATGGTAACTTGGCGGTTTTTTGGCGAAAATTTGGCGAGCAACCTTGCTACAGCAACCTGCCAGTTTTTTTGGGGGGACGCCATTTTGTTTTCACGAAGTAAAGGTTTTTTTTTTT
>KK120692.1:277209-301628 GCA_000611955.2 Stegodyphus mimosarum | reverse complement strand
TTTTTTTTTTTTTTTTTTTTTTTTTTTACGCTTATGCTAGAATTTTTATAGAACAAAAGTGCTTAATTATGACGAAGATTAGGTGCGAAATTGTTCCAAGTGCTTATTAGCTAAAATCACGATCGGAATTTTCCGAAAAGTAGTGGAACAAACGTGACATGTACTTCCATTGATCGTAGACATGTACTTCCATTGATCTATTGTCTCTGACTCCAAAGTATAATATAACAATCCTTATAATTATAATTCCGTTTCATGAAAAAACGTTAATCCCCTTTTTAAATCGAAAATAATCTTTATTTCGTTTTTAGAAAATTCAGAACAACTCTTTAGAACGATGACAACAACAATCTACTGTTGCCATTCCAAGAACAACAAAAATTGAATAATCTTTTTGTTGCCATTCTCAAAACAACCAAAAGTAAATAAAACAATATTAATCAGTATTTAAAGTTTCTGTATAAGTTCAAGCCACAACAGATCCTTCCATTAATCTCTTAGTCCTTTAATTACATATATATCCCTATTAAGCCATTTTAAAAATTAAATAATCAATTTATAAAAATTGCGAAAATTGATTTTCCATAAGGTCCCTTAATCCATATAGTTATACTTAGCAAAGGTTTATGAGGAAAATGTTTAAAAGTAAGTAATTTGATTCTTGTTCAACAAAAATCGACCGAGATGCTTGATTTCAAAATTTAAGATGTTTTTAGATTTTCGAAGCCATTGAGCCATATTTCTGGATGTCCTGAACAGTCGATTAAAAAATTAAATTGTGAAATTCAAACTTGATATTTCCTTCTTACTGTTGCTATTTAGTCTTCTGTGATTTATTTCTGTGTAATATTTTTTATTAATAATTTTTGTCGCAAATGGTATGTATTTTCCCCACAAGTAATTTAAATTTTCAAGTGCTACAAATATATTAATGAATTCATATACACTTTTATTACTTTAGGTTCATAAACTAATTTTCGTAGCAAACAATCATTGGACTAATGATACTTTTTATTTCTAATTTAAGAAAATAAAGTTACGAATAATTGTATGTGCCAATAAAGAAGTTGCCACTGTTTACTAAAACACGAAATATAAAATTAGAACACGAATTTATAAAAAGATTTTATAAATAAGATTTTTTAAACACATTTTTATTGATTGAAATCTTCATGGTAATCTGCACAGCAATCAGTTTTCGTCAGTTAATTTATTAGCATCAGAAGCTTTCATCTGAACTGATATTTTATTGTTAGTTATTTACAAACTAAAATATTTCTCTCAGTTTATGTACGACTCCTACGTTTTCAGGAAACAGTGTATAAACTTTAAAATTCAACATCACGGTCAATTTTTGTCATAAGGAAATCATTTTTTGTCACATCAAGTGTTTTTATGTATTTTATTTTTTAGAACGAGTTTAAATTTTTATTATATAAAATCTTATGGAGAAGAGCAGTATAAAAATTTGGATTTCGTAATATTTACAAAAATTAATTTGTAAATCTAAAACTTTCGAAACATGAATATTTTCGTCCTTTAAAATATTTACTTTAGAAGTATGTATATATTCGATTAACGGCTTCGGAAATAAAGACTACATACAGACTAATTATATAAGGACGTATTTATATCTATATGCAAGTATTATCTGCACGTATTTATGACGTAATGACGTATTTATCTGCACATGCATCTACTTATATAAGACGTAATTGTATAAGAGAGTTTTTATATGTGTATGCACATAATTATGTAAGACATAATTATAAGGACGTATTTCTATGTATATGCATGTTATTATATAAGATATAATTAAGACGCAATCAGAAGGACATGTTTATACGCAGTGACTATTCGCACCGTCGGTGCGATTAGCCTCTAGAGGCTATTCGCACCACCTACGTTAGCGCATGCGCACAATCAGCCCAGGTACACGCATTTTACACCGATTTGCTGTAAACCATAGCGAGGGTTGTTAAACTTGTGAATAGCGGTTTTGTTTGACATAGCTTGAAGTAAGATGGATGTGACAAAACAAATTTCCTGCCTTTTGAGTGTGGAAACAAGTTTTCCATGTATTTTGAATTTGAAAGGACAAAAGAACTGTATGAGAATCAAAATTTCGATTATGAGAATCAATTATAAAAATCAAATAAATCACAGCCCATTATTTATTTAAATTTAATTTATTAATGTGTTTGTACTAATATATCAAAGTTCTTTGAAATATTAGTACAAACAAAGTTCAAAGTTCTTTGAAATATTTTTTGTATATTGAAATTGATGAGTATTTTCCATAGAAAAATTAAACAAGCATGCAAAATTGTTCATAACCAGTATTATATGATTAATTGTTCATTTAATAGTTGATTTTATCGCTTTTAACGTATTTCACGTCTAAATTTTCTACACAGGAATACTCGGTCTAATTTTTATTATCTTTTCTTAGACGAAAAATTTCAGAGAGGAATAAGTTAAAATCTTGATTGTGCAAAACACATCTTTGAATCTAAATGTATTGTAAGAAGTACAAAAAATGTAAACAAGATCTTAGCCCCAAAACGAGTCATTTAAACTATTCCAACCGTTCAGGAAAACGATAAATATTGCGAATATAAAAATCTGCCCTTTTTTATATATAGATAAATAAAGGAAATGCGAGCAATTCGCGCACTTAGGATTCGTTCTTTTCGATTCAGTTCAAATGACGGATCTGGAACTGACACCCAATGCGCATGCGTGGTTAATGTTGGTGCGAATAGCCTGAAGAGGCTAATCGCACCGGTGGTGCGAATAGCATCGGCCCATATTTATATGTACATGCACTTAATTATATAAGGACGTATTTATATGTAATGCACTTAATTATATAAGATGTAATTATATGGGGTTTTAATGAAAGTTTCCTGCTACCTACATAAAGTCTGTGCAAACAGTTCGCTTTGGCGTGTTTAATCATATTTTGTCAATTGATTTTTGGCATTTGAAAAAAAGAGACTTGCTCTAGAACATTGTGTTGCGAAATCGCATTATCCACAAAGAGTATCTGGCAAAAGGTAAAACCCTCGACAGTAAGGTGTACAGCGACATGCTAGTCCGTGTTAAAGTTGCTGTCAAGAAAAAAACGTCGAACTGAGTTCCGGCGCAAAAAAGCAATGTTCCATCAAGACAATGTAACACCACATGTGTCTACATTCACTGTCTGGACTCTCTGCGGACTCGAATAGGATCTTCAGCCATATTCACCATATAGCCCCGAAATCGCTTTTTTCCCACCTGCAGCTACATCTTGCTGGTGCTATCTTCCATTCTGCACAAGACGTCCGAAATGAGGTTGATCTGTTTTTGGAATCTCGGCCACCGAGTTTCTGGACCGAAGGCTTTGAAAAGTACCAAAACATTAGTAGAAAATCATAGATTTGGGTGGTGAACTTTTACTACCCGTACTAAAGGTACTGCTTTCATACTATTTGTTTTTCCTAACTTTATTAAGAAAGTTTTTTGGCGGAAAACTTTCGTTACAACCAGATATAAGGACGTATTTATATGTATATACACATAGTTATATAAGACGTAATTGCATAATTATATAAGGACGTAATTATATAAGGTATTATATAAGACGTAATATGAGCATAATTATATAAGGACGTATTTAGATATAGACGTAATTATATAAGACGACAATTGCCACTGAAGAGCAAAATCAGGTGAAATCGTGATCAGAAACCTCATTTATAGAGACGCAATGCGGTATAAAAATTTTCCAATCAGTTGGTTCTTATTTGCTGGTCAGATTATCAGTCTCTGCAAATGCAATACTTGAGACGCAATGATGGAACTCAAATATAACTATTCTCTATGTAAGGTGGCAGTACTAAGTAGTTAAATTTCTCTCAGTTGTCTTCCATACTAAATCTAAGTTAATACCGCCTAATATATGTTGCTAAAATTACACAAAATGCAAGTTAATTAAATACAGTTAATTTAAGTTTATAATTCTAAGTTAAATCAATTAAATCTGAATTTCTTAATCTTAAGCACTGTCTAAATTTACTTAACCTTTTGTCTTACACTTTTTTTCTAAAATGTAAGTTCTAAGATTCTAAGATTTTCTAAGACGTGAATTTTACAAACCTAAACCAGGTAATGATGTTACTTAAATGACACTTAAAAAAGTGACTGACTTATGTTGTTAAAATTTCAGGAAATCAAAATTCATCAATCTAGGTCAATTCATTTAAATCCAAGTTTTTAAACGAAAAATCAATCCAAAAACTATCTTTTCTGATGGTGCAGACTAGCGTGCGAGGACAATACCGCGGACATTTGGGGTACACTTATGAAGACAGAACTATTCTAATAATCGGACTGATTTTAGAGAAGTTGTGTGGTTTTACTTATTTAATTCAATGTTCAACATTAGAACCCCACAAACACTAACAAGAGAATAACCACTTAAGTGTGTGAAAAACACGTAAGACTTACGAAGGGTTAACTACCCTTTATTTCTCAGAATAATTACAATTAGTTCCTAACACGGAACGTACACAAAGCCTCCACCAACTTGGGCTTGAACTTAAATAATTATGAAATTAAACTAAACTAAGCTTAACGAAAGCTATCTGAAAGGTATAGCCGGAGCTACCAGGATTCTAATTAGTTGGCCCTTAAATATTAATTAAATCGGCAAGCAAGGGCCTAAAGTAGGCCGAGCGTAGTATCTAAGAGAGAACGTGGCCAAAAGGCAAACGCGCGCTAGTCAGGAAAATCAGATTCTCTCTGTCGAAGTCAATGAAACATCGACTTAAATAGTACTCTTACTCATTTGCATTAACTGTGTTTTTGAAAAGACATTATGGTAGGAAATTGTTAGCTGAAATTAGAATAGATAGGCAAGAAGCATAACTTAAATAACTGTTAATAAAATTAGGATAAACCTTACAAACTTATTTGGGTATTTTTCCATCCCGCATGCATCATGCAGTTAAATGTTAAAAAAATATAGACACTACCCAGAAAACTAGAAGTTACAAAAAAAAAGTCACAAATAAGATTCATTTGAGCTTATAATATCTCACAACATTATTGTCACTTCGCGACTGGCACGGATTTCAAGGATTATAAACCATTTACAAGGTCTGTCCCAAAAGTAAGGCGTCCCATTTTTTTCTGCCACGACTATCCGTCGCAAAGCGTTGCCGCTTGCACGGAAGGGTGGGTAGAGTCTTGGGAACACAGCGCGACCAGCGCCAGTCGGCTCCAAGCTCTTGGTGAGTCACAGTGCTTGTTTCAGTGAACCGTTGTGTGGGTGCTCGGTCGAAATCAAGATGGAAAAATTTTCGAACAGCGATAAGCAAAGTTTTGTTTCAAACTTGAGAAAAATCCGTTGGAGACCTTTGCGTCGCTTCAATCCTGGTTTGTCCCCGCCCGACTTTTTTTTTTGTTCCCAAAGATTAAAAATTCCTTCAAGGGACAGCATTTGGAGACCCTGAAGAACATCAAGGCGGCTACGACGAGGTTACTAAATGACATCCCTGTGACGGACTTCCAGGACACATATAAAGTATATAAATCGCATTGGAACAAGTGTGTTAAAGCAGGAGGGATGTATTTCGAAGAATATTGAGTAATTGTACTAATCGGTTCACTAAATTTCTTTAAGAAAATGAGGCATTACTTTCGGGACAGACCTTGTATTTCTGAAATTTCCAGTTTTAGGTATCCACGATAAACGATGGATACTAAAACAGAGATTGCAGGACACGATTCTACCTAAGCGAAATGCTTATAAATTAAAATTGTTTAGAGAGTTTCACACTACATAAAAACTTAAAAACCTAAACGAAAATTAAACCTAAGCGAAATTTTCTGTCTTTGAGTATCAGCACAATATCTAACATCAAATTTAGTTTTACGAAATTTAAGAAAATCCATTATAAGGAATTATCGTATTGCCCCGTGCGTACTGCTATGGTGTCTGTGTTGAAGCCCAGTAAAGTTGCTTTTTCACGTTTCCAAATTCAAAATTATTAATAATGTTCATAATGGCACCCAAAGCTTCTGAATTATAAATCGTCGTTTGCTTTGATTTGATCGACTGGTTGTGTCTCTCTCCAGTTGCCCTTTAAATGGGAAAAAATATAATGAATTAATGTAGCTTGTTGCGCTTCTTTAGTGGTATAAGTGGTTAGGATATCCAACTAACAGTCGAAAATTCGTAATTCAAGTAGGCACCGTGAATTTTTGACATTTTCTATCGCGAATTTTCTACAGCACCACAAGGAAAGAGAAGTTAAATTCCTAAAATCAATTCTGGGTAAATTCTTGCTTATAATCTGAATGAGCCTCCGGCGTCCTTTTCCAGCCCAATCTAACATAACGTTCGATGTTCTTGCAGCGTCTCCGCAAGAACCTCCCTCCGAGCCTACTCCGGCGGATGTCAACAGCCACGTGGACAACTACGACTTCTGCCACAGGTATGCCCACCCTGGAACCGGAGCCCTTGAGAAAAAGAAGCACCAGCTTTCGAAATTTGCAGTCTCCACCCCCTACAGCATCCCTCGAGGAACAA
This sequence comes from Stegodyphus mimosarum, assembly GCA_000611955.2. Classification (NCBI taxonomy): domain Eukaryota; kingdom Metazoa; phylum Arthropoda; class Arachnida; order Araneae; family Eresidae; genus Stegodyphus; species Stegodyphus mimosarum. The sequence goes on along the minus strand of KK120692.1, from coordinate 295,051 downwards.
CAACAATATCAAGAACAGAAAGAGCAGCAACAGTTCCAGGAGCAAGAGCGCCAATTTTCCCCCGGGTAATTAATTCCCCACTATACATTTTTATTTTTTTTCAAAATATTTTAAAATCAAACTTCACCATTACATACTGACTTTCAATTTAAATGTGGACATTCATTCAGGGTGAAACTCTTACATTTATGCCACTTCTGTATCGTTTCTAAAGTATGTTTCATTGATGAATCGTCTTAAACGAAATAATTAATGTAACAATACTAACACGCCAAAGATCTAAATACCAAAGAATCCAAATTATAAGCAATAAAAATAAGCGTAACGTGAGTAAATTTTGAGAACTGAAGTTTTAAAGGTTAAATGGGACTTTAGCAGCAGACTTCTTTAGTGGGGAACTGAACATGATGAAACATGGGTCTAACAAGAACAGCAAAGAAAACTTCCAGAAGATTCTAGCCAAATAATTAGAAATGAAGCACTGGCGCCATATACTGACAGAAACGAAGTGAAAGATAAACAACTAAAATTAAATTCTTCAAAATATGACAGTAAAAAGATTAAAATTAGGATTATTAAGCAGAATCAGAAAATTTTTCAGGGTTGGAAAAAATATCCCCAGGAAACCTAATGAGTCAACCGAGAAAGCCTTTCGAATTTTTGGGTGCAAGGGAAATGGAAAACAGAATTTGTGGAACCGCAACCTCTTGGTATTTACGTCTCATAACTTTCTGAGCGAAATTTCAAAGCTACCTGTCCACTATGCATTAAACCACACTGGCAAGTGATAATTTAAGCTATACCGACGTTCATGTCTGTAATGATATCTCTATAAGAATCAAACTGCGAGTTTTTAAGTAGATTAAAATGACAAAATTCGTTAACCCGTTCAAAATACGTTCATAATACTTTCGGGAAAAAAATCAAAATTTTACACTGCTTATCGTCATTTCTCTGCATCCAAACTTATTCAGAAGATATCCTTTGTTGATGAATTAAAATTTTTGGAGACGTTTCAGATCCATAAAAATCTTTCGGTGCTGATTAATTTTGAACCTCTTTTACCAACAGTTTCTCAAGACTTTATTTGTTAATTGCTTTTCATTCTTTTTTTTTTGTCAACACAAGTAAGATACTTATTACATAGGCTGCCACAGTCTGTGCCTTCCCAATAGGTAACCGAAACACGAAGCACTTTCTAGATCTACAATACTCTTCCACCCTGAAAATAACCATAGCATGCAATAGATATACAATACAGAGGCTGTTCGCACATTTTTTAGACGATGTATATTGTATTCATAAAACTAAATTACATAACATTTTTGTGTTTTAAATGTTCTGTTTGACATTCCTTATTCTGAACTATCTTTCGACACCGGAATTTCCAGGATAATAATGCCTTTTGAAGAGTCAGAAGAGGTATTCTATCCCATTCCTCCCGAACAGCTTTCCAGAGTCCTGTTAGGGTTTGGGGACAACGTTTGGATAATGCAGTTTTTAAAAGTCCGAAAGCACAAAAATCCATAGGTGACACATTGCGAGATTTAGTAGGGATATCAGTGAAGGGTATGGCCTTGATACCAGTTTTTTGTGACTTCTTGATGGAGTCTCACAGATTGCTGGCACTGTGAGTAAAGCGATGGTATTTCATTCAGAAAAATTGGCGATAAAATATGTTCCTGATAGTATTTAGAGTTAATCTTGACATTTTTTTGCACTCTCTTTATTTTTAACTTGCTGTTATAAGAAAAACCAGCAAGAATCATGAATCCCTTAGAAAAACTTTCTTTCGATTCTTTGAACCATGTACTTAAATTTTTTTCTCCCCTTTTATGATAATAAATGGATCTTTTTTTGTTACAATCATTTAAATACAACCATGCTTCATCTATTGTGACAATTATTTTCCATTTTTCTTCGGATAAGTGTTTCTCATATAGAATTCTGCAGCGTTTCCTGCGTTGAGCGATATGCTTTGGAAGAAGACGATGCACATTACGTTTTTTCGCTTTCTTAAGATTTAAATCAACGTTTATCATTTTGCGTACAGTGGACACCGAGCATTTTAATGATTTTGCAACTGTCCTTTGACTAAGGAGATTTTCTTTTAACATTAAACAACGTACCTTTGCAATAGTCGAAGATGTCCATTTTTTCCTTGGATACTTATTTGGAATTTTTGTCTCAGTTGAGGCTCCAATTTGACGTTTTTTTTCTTTCTTGTTGATGATATTACCTGTCGACGCTTTAGATATCACAAAACCATGACTCTCACATCGTTGTTGGATAACAGAGTATGCATATTTCTCTTCGGAAAGAGCGTAAATGCAGCCTTCGAACCACTGCTTTCTTAAATTCGTCATTTTGAATAAAAACAAAACTTTCAAGCCACAGACGATAATTTTGACTTTTAAAAATATAGTACAATTGCAATTACGAGGGTAAGTTGAAAAATAAGTTTCCCCTGTCGACTGTGGTCAGAGTTGTGAATGAAAGTCAAAAAATAGAATGAGACATTAAAGATATGACATACCTTTATTTTTCCACATAGGTACCAAGTACATTGAGACATTTGTCATATCGCTTGATAAGCTTCAAAAAGCCCTCCAGGAAAAAATCAGGGCTTTGCATATGGAAGAAGTGTTGAACGGCTTGTTTCACTTCAGTATTGCTTCCAAAGCGCCTTCCCCCAAGATTTTTCTTCAAAGCCGGAAACAGATGGAAGTCGCTTGGTGCGAGATCAGGACTGTATGGCGGATGGTGTAGGCGCTCCCAACCAAGAGTTGCAATATGGTTTTGCGTTGCCGTCGCCGAATGTGGTCTGGCATTGTCATCGAACAGCAGAACGCCAGATGTGAGAAGGCCAGGCCGCTTTTTCCGAATCGCCTCTTTCAATTGCGACAGGGTGTCACAGTAGCGCGTAGCATTGATGGTTCCAACCTCCAAAAAGTCCAGCAACAAAACTCCTTGGGCGTCCCAGAAAACTGAGGAGCACTTTACCTTTAGAGGGAGTTGTCTTGAACTTCTTTCGGACAGGTGATGACGGATTTTCCACTCCGTAGATGCGGCCTTCGATTCTGGCGTGAAATGGTGGACCCACGTTTCATCCACCGTCACAATCCGAAACAGAAAGTCATTGCCATCTTCATGGTAACGCACGAGATGTTCCAGGCTGACCCCCCATGCGTTGTTCCTTGTGTGTCGAGGTCAATTGTCGGGGCACCCATCGTGCTGACACTTTTCTGTATCGAAGAATGTCGTGGATGATGTTTTGAGCTCGCTCATGTGAGATTCCAAGTTCTTCCGCTACTTCATCGATGGTGATACGCCGGTTCGCTCTAATCATGTCATCCACCTTCCTGACATTTGCATCTGTAGTGGCCGTGCGCGTCCGTCCAGCTCTCGGTATGTCCTCCACTTGCTGACGTCCATCACTGAATGTGCGACACCATCTCCGCACCATTTGCTTCGACATCACACCTGGCCCATAGACTTCCACGAGGCGGTTATGAATTTCTGTTCCTGATACTCCACGTGCCCATTCATAGCGGATAACCGCTCTCACTTCCTCCTTTGACCACGAATTCAAAACGCACCTTCTCTCCATACCTACCGGGGCTCAAATGAAAGGCTGGTCTCCGCTTTGCGCAGGCACTGCAACAGCGCCATCTGCTTGATTTGCAGCGACCTCTACCCAATGGTGTATCGGTGACTTGCGCGTTTTCCTGCTGTGTCGCCTTTCGCCCAAAGCCGTTCAACGCTTCTTCCATATGCAAAGCCCTGAATTTTTCTTGGAGGACTTTTTGAAGCTTATCAAGCGATATGACAAATGTCTCAACGTACTTGTACGAGAATAATAAAATAAAGGTATGTCATATCTTTAATGTCTCATTCTATTTTTTGACTTTCATACACAACTCTGACCACAGTCGACAGGGGAAACTTATTTTTCAACTTACCCTCTTTTGCAGCAAATGATATTTTATTACCGCTTACCAAAATCGTCTAAAAAATGTGCGAACAGCCTCTGTATATGTAGATGCTTTTAATGTCTTAGCGGGATTATTTTTCTTACATTTATAACTAGAACAGGAGACAACAACCGCAAAGCTACTTTCTCTCTACCAAGAAGTACAGTATAAGAATCATACCTATTACCGTTATATTATACTCCGGGTATATACCGGTAGAATTCTAATATTTCTTTTATAAGTGGCTCTTGTGCATACTGGTGACCTTCTCGCATGGTGATGCCACATAATAAGGCATGGGTAAAAGAGCGTGCAGATGATACAAACATTACCTCATCTTGCCCCGCTATCTATGCAGAATTCTCCAAAACCGTTATCCGAGAAGGATGTTCCTTCTTTCAGATAGATGGTGCAAACATCTTTCACCTTTTGAAAAGGCCACCTCAATTGTTTTGGTACCCCAAACACTTGTACGTGACCTGAACAGACCTGAAAGACTATCTCTTCGAGCATAATAGCACCTTTCAGGCAGAGACGCTGGCAAAAGCGGAAGCAATTGCCTATGCTATACAAATGCATCTTTATGGATTTTCATTAATACAGACAATCTAACTACGAAACATATTATCAGTAATCCTCATCCTATGTCACCACGTATCACAGACATGCAAAGATGACTAAGATACAACACAGCTCTTCATATCAGTCTTTGCTGAGTACAGCCCACATAGGACTTTAAGGCAATGAATTAACTGATGCGCTAGCCAAGGAGGCAGTTCGTAACTTCATTGCATTCCAGCACTTCTTTCTTTTAGTTTACCTAACGACAAAGCAGGCAAGAGCTATCTGAGTAAGAAAAGGAATGCCTTCATATAGGACTTTCTAAGAGAACATGGCTGATATGCACATTACATTTTGTAAAGCACGATGGCGTCCCTGTGTTTGCCCGAAACTGAACCCAGGTCGAATTATCAATAGCCACTGGTGGAATGCCAGCTCCACATTTCAGTCTGAAGACACAAATTTCAATGGAAGCTTGTTCATAAATGTCAGAATGAATGGAACACCAGTTAGCGCGGAAGAATTTACGACGACATTTGTAAAGTCACCACTTCTCGATTCTACTCAGTTCCACAGGTTTGCTACACCAATGATAGTCTTTTCCTTTCTGACTACTTCAGGTTTGCAATTGCAGGCAGATAATAAGGCCATCCATATCACGATGTCACTGACTGTCCGCTCACTACCTCATTGCATATTTGACTGCCCACAACTGATCTCAACGCATGCAAGCATTATAATTTCAGAACATTAATGCTAAGGCAACGGTTATGCAACATAATTAATATTCCGACGTTAACTAATGTTATGAATTTTGCAACATAATCAACATTCTGACGACCTTAAGATAAGAGATTGTTACCACTTTGTAGCAACTATAGTACTACTTTCCTATTGTATAATTAATGTTCATCTGGATTATAATTTGACTTTCTGCAACAATATATCAATTTCGCTCTTTTCTGTATTATGTGTTCCATACGAGTCTACATTAGGATCTTACCTCATTTCGGAATATATGCGATAGTGCTTTTCCTTAAGTAATTTGTATACTTTTGTGTTTTATATGTAATTAGAGTATAACTTTGCGCTGTAGTATTCTTGTAACGGCACGTATTTTTGTATTTTCTTTACCAATACCCCGATGATTTCATCTTTTCATTCTATTTTGCCTCTATACTATGTGTTTATCAGGTTCCTAATATCTGCAGCACACAATATCTTTAATATCTATCTGCATCATAATTTAAGGTCTAGCATTACAGTCTCACTAAGCTGGTCATGTCTTACAGTCCCTTTATACAGTAATAAATCTCCAATATTTGTACCAAATATTGCCAGCATTATTTTACAACTATTAAGACTTTATGCATACACCTAAATGCTATTAATGTGCTTATATGTGTTTGACGTATTTATAAGTGCTGGTGCATATAATATAATTTGTGCTCAAATGTCACATTAGTTTAATCTACCTGCCCTTCCAGACACCAAATGTAATCGAATCAGTACCTTTGTTTGGCATTGTAACGACATAATATCTAAAATGAACTACTGATAAGGCATCTCATAGCTTCAAGAGAGATTCCATCTCTACAGATAACGATGAATATGGAACAAATACCTGTTTACCAAGTTTAGCCGCCAGGTGCCTCCATATTCAATCAGCTGTCAATAGACATGTTCGTTTTCTATCGTTTAGCTTAAATTTTTATCGAGTTTTTCTTTGTTGTTATAGCATAACCATATATTCCTTTTCGTCATGTTTACTCCCGCAGCTGAAGAGCTAAGCTCTGTTTAGGTTTCGAAACTACAGACCAGCAAATTTACTCATGTTACGATAATGACTAATTATTAGTTCTTTTAATATTTGAATATCTCATATTTTCACACTTAATTTTCCCGCAAATATGTGAAACTTCTTGCTAGGCATGTTCTACATGCAAATTCGGAAATACTGTAAATTAAGTACTGTCCGCTGACGAAAAAGAGAACCTCTTTTTAATAAATAATCGTAGACCTATATTTTTAACTTAAGAAGTAAACAAATTAGGCAGATTTCAGAAGCTACAGCTTCACGAGTTGAAATGTTTTAGTTGAAGGAACTTCTATTACGAGAGAAAATTTCATAGAGTTGTATTGAAAAATGGTGTGTTAAACGAGATTTAAAATTTAAAAAAAAATTAATGTAGAGTGTACATTTTCAAAAGATTGTGAATGTTTACTACCAAATAGTAAGTATACAACTTTTCGGATAAGTAGAAAATCTATGCTTAAAAAACGTTTTTTTCTCTTAATGACCTAGTTATGCGCAAATGTAGCCATCATATTTTTGTATGATTATTTTGTACACATTTAGTCGCTTAGATGTCGCTATTCGATTTAGCCGCTAGTCGCTTAGATGCCAAAAGCAGGCATTTGTAAATAAATAATAAATTTACATACGTACTTAAGGTTGCGCAAAACTGCAAATTTATAATGCGCATCTGCGTGGTTATCAGTTATATTAAAATTCTGAAAAAAATATACTTTCTTTAAATCTTACGAATCGCGCAACCTTAGAGCAACGCATTTTATCCCTGGTTAATTTCATTTGAAGCTATCAATGCTAAATTTCATTTATAAGATTTTGGTAGCCCTTCATTGTTTCCCACCTTAGGAATAGCAAATCATGATTTTTACTGCACGTGTTCTTTCCAGAGCTCGTTTATTGGATCATGCTGAATGCATGAATATCTTTCTATATAGATATAGTAAAGTTACTTCACATTTCAATTGTGTAGAAACATTTCACTTGTACGATGGTAGTGAAGGGAATAAATGATTGCGCTTGTAAAGATATTAGGTTATTTCGAAGCAGAAGACATAAAAAATGCGGAATGGTCTCGCCGGGACTCGAACCTCGGACCTCTCGAATACGCGCCGAGTGTGCTAACCATCACAGCGCGAAGGCATGCTAAGAAAGCAGGAGAAATACCTTATATACAACCCCCTTTTAAAGGATATACTAGGGTTTAGAGGACCCAGTCGCCAAATCCTAGTGGTGAAGAATCAGCATTCACAACCTTGTAGTTCGGGCGCCACTGTAGGGTCATTAGGATTTTTTTTTTAAACAGGAGACATGAAACATGAGTAATGCCCTTGCCGGGACTCGAACCTCGGACCTCATGCTTCGAGTGTACTGACCATTACACCAAAAAGGCATATTAAGAAGGCGGGAGAAATACATGTACATGCATTATACATTATACGAGGGTCAGTCAAAAAGTTTTTTGCACTGCGTAGGAAAGCAAAACAGGAGCAAAATTTTACAATAACTTTATTTATATCTTAAAGTTCCATACAAAATCTACTTTTCAACGTAATTACCTCCGTTATTTAAACATTTGTCGAGACGTGATAGAAGTTTTTCGGTGCCTTCTGCAAAGAAATCCCGTTCAATGTCCGATAACCATTGTTGGGCTGGAGCTTTCACTTCGGCATCCGAATGGTATCATCGCTTTGAAAGTTCTTGTTTCGTGAGACCAAACACATGGAAGTCAGGAGGTGAAAGGTCTGGGCTATAAGGAGGGTGATTCTACACTTTCCACCTAAACATTTTCAGAAGGTCACACGTTTGCTTTGCTGCATGCGGTCTTGCATTGTCATGCAGGAGCACATGTTGCACCGTTTCGCGATAGCTTGACGTGACATTGCATTTTCACCATACACTTCATGCAACTGCCCATAAATTTCAGTGCAGTTGCATCTTTTTGCCCACAAAAAACGAATCACTGCACGCATTTCCAATTTGGACGCTATTTGCAGCTGTCGAGACATGTTTGCGACGGATTATCAAAAATACTAAACTTGCCTCGGAGAAGCCGCTACGTCACGCGATAAAGACACATGTCTGAAGTGACGCCACACAGTGTCACCCAAATAGTCTTAGATGGAACATATTTACGCAGTAGTGCAACAAACTTTCTGACTGACCTACGTAAATACATACATACATTTATATACTTTTGGTGCGGTCGATTGCAACCAAAATAAGAGGTACACATCTACATGTTATAGCAGTCCTATATACAAAATTTCAACCTTCTGATGCTACTCGTTTTTGAGTTATGCGAGATACATACATCCGTACGTCCGTAAAGACGCCATGAATAAATCTCTTCTGAATCCATTTTAAATCAGTTTTATAATTTATTTAGGGAAAAAAGTCCTTTATTTTGTTCTTACGTACAGATGTCACGCAGAAACATCGTTAAATTGCATTCGATAGCAGTCAAAATGAATATTGTTTGCTGAACTAGGGTACCCAGAATTTTTCTTGTTTACAATACTTGCTTTACTTTGTACAAGAAAGTAAAAATGTTTTATAGATATGGGTTTCAGATTTTCATTTGTAAATATACGAACAGAAAAAATTTATTTAAAATTCAATTTTGAATGATCCCTAAAATCCCGTTTCGCTTTTGGCTTTTTTGGCCGTTGAAGAAAATGAAGCAATAAATTGTTAATGACGAATAAGAAACAAGGAAACTAGATTTTTTAATGAATAATATTCTTAACTTCCCTATAGCTTTTCGAATAGTCAAAGAGTGAAGATATTGTCATCATTTCATACTATGTTTTTTTTAAATTCCAAGTGCATGAGCTGTTTTTCACAACAGAAATTTGTACTTACACATTTTACATTTCTGCTAATGTTTACTGCCTTTACATTTATTCTTGCTTTCCTTAATAGAGTGGATCGTATAGTATATACTTAAGTATCCTTTCTGTAGAATGACCTCAGGTAAGAGGCATAAGCGTGAAATATTGGACAGAACTCGCATCGTATCTTAAATGACTAAACAATGTGCTGCCCAAAACAGTTCTATTTGCCACACATGTTATCATATATTAGCTTAAATACTTTTGTGACTAGGAAAAAATAAAGAATTATTTGCTACAAATAAAGACTTTAGTGATTAGAATTTTCTTCCCTCCTGAATAAGTTCGAGTCTTTTCAGAGCAACTTAAATTAGCGCATGTGACCACGTACTAATGAGTGAATTTGGCCTTTGCATAAGCTGCAAATTTCTCTTTAATTTTTGTCTTTAACATTTTTTGTTAGTACTGGAACTTTCTCCTTCTTTTTTTGCGCGTCTTCATGGTGTGATTGGAAGCTTGTTTGACTGGCAATCGAGAATTCTGGGGTTCGAATCCTGGCGAGTAGAGGGTTTATTTTTATGGATTCTGCTCCGACAGAAACCTAATTATTCTACGAAGTGCCCTGTGTAAAGTAAATTTATTGCTTCCCAGAATTTCCAGTACAGTAATAAAAACATTTGTGATTAAATAATCAAATTTATTCTTGCTTCTTAATTCACAGGTTAAAGAAAAGATATCTCTTTAAATTGCCAAGAATATCTATATTCTTTTACTGGCATTTATCCATCATTTAAAAATTTTACTGCAGAAGTAGAATTTCAGCAACTTTAATAAAAAAATAATTTTTATTTAAAAAAATTATCTTTATTTTACAATCTCAACTTTTGTTTTATCTTGTAGAAGTAACGAATTTAATTTAAAGTATAACGAATAAAAAATTAGTTCAATTCTGAATAATACTAAACAACAATATCATAGAAGATGCAATTAATTGTCAACATGATGCATAATATTTCTTTTAATTATGCTTTCAATCTCATTATGTCGCCTTTTTTCTTACAGGCTTGAAGCTCTAATTTCTACACTTCCAGAGCGCCATCCAGTACCGGCCAAAGGGCAGAGATCTTACTCAACAACAGCTTTACCTTCGGACCATCCTCAAAGGAGAGATTCTCGGGAGAGGAAAACTGTAGCATCTCTACATCCAATCACACCTCACGACATGAAGTGTCTCATGTCTTTGCATGAAGACGCCACCCGGGGGGAGAATCGATCCGATGAGGAACCTCAAGCGGAGGAAGGACCCTCAGCTGGGGACCAACAAGAGCCAACAATCAAAGAGGAAGAAGAAGAAGAGGTATGGTGGTGAAAATTTTATTAGCTTATCAGCAGACTACATGCTGAGCTCATCTCTTAAAGAGTTCTGTAATTTCCTGATCTGAAATTTTCAGCGTTAATCTTTAGCGGATGACTACCAACTATACATGCCGGCGAGAATTCACTTTATAGAGTTTGACTTTTTTTAGTAGCATAAACTAATATCAAGCTTCTAACAAGCGTGGATCGAATTATCCCTATGCCTGGAGTAACAACAGAGTCTTGAAAAGATTTAAAGCAACCTTTTTATTAAAATAAGAATTTGAACCTAACGCACGCCTCATGTTTACAATTACTAATTTCTGCCTTTAGTATTTTTACTGTCAGTGTCTGGCTATGATTCCACGCATAACTCTTCTTCGTAATGAAAGTGTAAGGAAAGCATTAAATGTCAATGTAACACAAATTATTGAAAATTCGAATGCTATGCAAATTAATGAGAATGCTGTAGGTATTAACAAGAAGCAGTAAAATCACCAACATCATTTTACAATTAACTGGGTCTCAGAAACCTGCATGTGTGCTGAACATATATGTATGGTACATTTCCAGATAATATGCACATGCAGGTGTCTGAACATCCATGGATAATAATAATAATGCACTTTGTTAACCTTATCGCTGGATTTGAGCTGGTCACTATTGCTCTATTCCGTTATCATTAATAGAAAGCATAGTTATAAAGTAGTTAAGAGTGTTGGCCAACAAAACATTAGTTCGGAAGTATAGTCACTGACTGAAGGTTTTTTCGAAATGGATATCGAGCCCAGCAGAACATCAGAGATTATGCTTTGCAGAGCAATAGATGACGCCATTTGCACACATTTTAATTTTTCTCGCGATATTTCTTTTCAAGAGTATTTTTCGCCAGTAAGTAAGGTGTTTTGTCTGCATTCTAGATTTCGTACAGATTATATTAAAGATTTCCGCATGTGCCTGTACATGTAATGATATGTAAATCAAGACCTCAGCAGAGACAGAACATTTCTATCTGGTACTTCAAGTGACTTCCATTATCTGAGCTTCTATGTTACCAATTTCTGATATATATATTTATTTAATTTTTTTACTAAAATTCCAGAACGCTTTATAATATCTAGCTGCAACATTCTTCGACATCCTAGGCGATCCGTATAGATGACGTCGTTTATAAATTAAACATGTTAGGTACAGGTATAAGTATGGGGGACACCAGCGATGTATCATAGGTCAGCTAGTAATGCCTTCCCGTACTAGCTGTCCTTAAAATAAGAAAGAAAGAAAAAAATTGCAAATCTTATAAGAGGCCACAAAGAAATGATTGAACAACGTAGAGGGAATGAGCATCTGAAGCTCTCCTGAGGATCTACACAGCCCGCATCCAATATTTTTAATAAATAATGATTTAGAGTATTATGACCACTCTTTATTCTAATTGGTATTTTAGTGAAATTTGAATGAGGTCACAGAAGAAAGATTTTAATATCATCTTGATTAAGAGCCGCTTCTTTGGCTTATTCATCAATCTGATCATTTCCAAAATGGCTGTTCCATCCTCTGATCCATAAAACTTGAAATTTATAGTTTGGAATTAAAGCAAGAAGGGAGTCTATGTCAGATACCATTGGAGAAGAGAAGAAGGGTACTTAATCGTTAAAATAAGCTGCTTGGGAATCATATTTTACGGTAAATTCTTAGAGATGTTTGAGGAGGGTTCTTTCAATCGCTGTTTTAGGGCTGACAATTCGGCATGGAAAACTCTATTATTATGAAGATGACCTTTCCATTTGACGATCTTTGAACGGCCAATTTGAAAATAGACTGCGTACTATTTGTTTCTTTAATTTTTAATCCATCAGTGTATGCAATTGCAGACGAACTACGTGAATTTTCGTTATTGAGAACTTTATTTTGTTGAAACAAAGCGCTGGTTGAATGAGATTGGAAGTATTTGTCTTTTCATAGCTGGATATCAGAAAGATTTGGTTGTTAAATTCTGCAACTTCGATAAACTGAAAAACTTTCATGTATCTTCTTCCCATTTCTGTATCGACTGATAGTGGAAGATTGCCAGCTAACGTATCGAGAACTATATTTTAAGTGGGATACGCTCCAGTAATACGATGGATTATTGAATATAGAAAGGTCTGAATTGAATTTAAACATTTAATATTTCTCACTGTGCTCGGATCCCGGCTTCATCATTTACCAATTTCGATATAACTTATTTTAGAAGAATTTGTGTTATTTGGGTATTTAAGCCCCAGTTATATCCATGTATGCGTCTTAGGCAGTTAGCTATTGATGTTGTGCGAAGTTTAATATTTTGTAGATAAGAAATCCTTGAAAATTTCTTCTTGGTTATTAAATCAAGTTAATTGATTGCATTCACAGAGATCTTTCGACTATCTATTTTTAGAGCTAAGGTTTATGTGTATGTTTTGCCTTTAATTTATGGATCACTAAGATTTGAGACTTACTATGTGAGATTTGCAGTTTTGGAATTTTGCAAACTTCATTAAATATAATATATATATAATTCATAAATTCATAAATCATTCATTACAATTACGCTTTAAAATATCTCTGGTACGGCGACTTGTCACGAAAGTAATAGTGTCTGCGAAAACAACAATTTTGAGTGATTTGACCAAAGATAGGCAACGCTCAGTTGAAATTGATATTCTAGATGTCTATACTTATTCAAGACCCTTGGCGACATCCTCTGAATTACTTACGCACAATTTCAAGGTTGTTGGAAACAAATTATATTTTTCCTTTTCCTGAAATAATTAGGAACAAATTTGGGGGACACTTACAGATCATATCAGAATCATATCAGAATGAGCTTGATTGATTCATTTTATAATACGATATTGATTCATCTGGACCTGGTGCCTTACTCAAAGCTAGGTTTTTAATTATTAGCTGGAATTCATGTTTTGAAAATGGGTTGTCGTTGCCTGTTTGCAGAATCTCATTGTAATTATGTATTATAGTTAGAATAAGAATCTTTGGTTGAATCATCCTTTAGAAAGATTGACTCACATGGGGTTTTTAGGGACACAATTTCACATAGAGTTCAGATATTGGCATCCTGAATATCAGCAGAACTTGAAAGCAAATTCGAGGGAAACTAGATTTGCGAAAGTGTGAATATTTTGTTACTGGCAGTCTTCTATAAGCAGCCATAAATATCTTTATTATTTGAAGAATAATTCGGCCAACTTTTTAATTTAGCTTCGATAATCATTTTATGGTATTTTCCATTTTCTTTTATGAAATTAATCCTGGCTTGTTGTCTTAATTCTTCGTTAGTAATAGATTTAAGTTTTTGTTTTAATGCGCTAATCTTGTGCTTCTGAATACATAATTCTTTAGACCATCAGTTCATATAAAAGAAGAATTTTGCACATCTTATTGGAAAGGTATTTTCACTGATTTTTTGTTATAAATTCTTCTGTTACTTTATTTAGATCTTACTTTATTTAGAACTGAGGGGGAAGGAGGAAGTTATGGATCGTGCAATTTGTTGAATTTGCTCAATAAAGTTCTCTTCTTTCTTTTTGTTGATTTTGAAACGTTTAATTTAAACCGAAGCTTAATTCTCTGTAATGTCAAATGTAATATATTTGTTATATGAGTAGAAGTTGTCTTCTTCGATTTTACGATCTGAAATCGAATCAGGTAATGTAAGAAACTACGAGATCTGGCCACCTTCTTCTATACATTGTTCCAAAAAAAAAAGGTAAATCAGGAGCTTGACTATGAATGAAAAGATTGTATGAGCTGAACAAATCCTCAAGTAATCTTCCTTTTGGACTTATTGAGGTGTAGCCCCGAAGCTGATTGTGTGAATAATTAAACCTATCAGTAATTTAAAGCGAAACATACCTTTATTTAGTCACCTGAAGACAACTCAGCTGGGCCCCTCTGAAAAAGGCTGCCATAGGCGGCCGCCTATGTCACCTATCTTTGAAGCATCCTTGTTCTTTGCTTAATAAAATATCACTACTATTTTTAAAACTGGAAATTAATTTACGCATATTATCTAACTAGCTAACAATAAGGAAAGGGTAAATACCAATTAATCTTTTCATTTTCTAGGAAGAGGAAGAGGAAGAAGAAGAGGAGGAGGAGTTGCCGCCCTTGCCCTCTTTTCGTCGTTCTACAATTATGACGTCGGATTACGAGAGTAGCAACGACTCGCCCCCTAGTGGTTCTGAGGAAGCTGGGGCGCGGGTACTAAGGGCGCACGTCGCCGTCCAAACGGCCAGATGGGCTGGAAGGGGTCCATGTGCACTCTGTGGAAGAACGACCCCTTTGACGCCTTCGCCTCTTGCCGTTGCTCCGCCCCTTACCCGAAAGGTTATATTTTCAATTTAGAAACATAATTAAATAGTTTAGTTTTGGCCATAAGATTAATATATGAGTATTATTATTAGACAATTCTTAATTTCCAAAAAATCTTCCTTTCAGTCTGTTAAACTTTTGCTCGTTATCTGGCATCCTTTTTTGATGTCAAAATTTGTTCTTCCTAAACCTCTGAAACTTCCGTATTTGTGTTCTTTTGTTCGAAAGAAATACCCCTTAAGAAGTAAATTACAAATATGTATTACGTACTTTATTAATTAATTAACTAAAATAATCACATTTTGTTAAATCTTTGTTTATACATTATCAGTTTTCAGTATTGAACCTTGTTCGTCGGGAACCCTTGTTTGGGTAGATATTAATAGCAGTAAAACCGCGACACAGTATAGTTGTAAGAACGGAAGAGTTGAACTCAATAAAAGACGGGGAAATGTGAAGCAAACAGTCAAACAATGATAAATGAATTTTTACAACTCTTTCACTAAATCGGGGATATCAATTTGACAGTGGAAAGAATTAAGATTGCGTCGTAGGGCGATTACCGCAATTCCGATGTAGAATAATTTTCATCGCTTTCTTTGCGAACAGGTGAAAAAGACACTTTTAATCGACGAGACAAGGCTAAATACGCTGATGTCCATAAATTAAGAATAATGCCAGATCCGGCAAATGAAAGTTCAGAAACAAACCAAATGTGACTTATTCATTATGCCCATGTGTTAAACAAAAGATAAAGAACAAAAAAAGATGGTGTATGTATGATACCATTTATAGAAACTACGATTTTTTGCTCCCGAGAGCAATTACAAAAAATTACATGGTCGATATGATAATTACTTCTCCCAGACGATGCAATATAGTCCGTACAACGCCTAAGCATGCTGAGTACCAAATTATCGAACTTAGTTTGGGGAAGATTACTCCACTCAGCTAACAATGCTCTCCGAAGTTCCGATACACATGTAGAAAGAGCTTGACGGGCTGTAATGTGTCTGTCAAGCATGTCCCACACATCCTCTATCGAATTCAAATCAGATGAGAATGCTGACCATTCTATACGGGTGATATCCTCAGATTGAAGGCATTCCTTTACAATGTTTCCACGGTAAGGGCGAGCGTTGTCATCCATAAACACAAACTCTGCGCGCATGACATCCCTAAAATCACGTGCGTTCACGTGTTGTTCCAGAATCATATCCCGATAAATTTGGCTTGTCATGGTTTCGATCTGAACACGCAGATCTGTTCTGGAGCCCAATATAATTTCATCTCGAATGAGCAATCCTGCACCACGTAACGGTGTCGTTCAGAGACACTGTCTTGGTGGTAGCGAGTACCTGGAGTTCTCCGTATGCAAGTTGGATGTTAATTAGACTGCAAGCCTAACCCGGACTTCTCGGAAAACATCACATAAGCCTACCATGACGATGTCCAAAGTGCATGTTCTCTTCTCAGACTAACCGCTGGCGACAGTGAGTTACCGTGAGCGGAACACATCTGACAGCCTTTGCGAGCATATAGACCAATCTGTCTCAAATGTCTGTACACGGTTTGCCTTGAAATTGTTATACCCGTGGCTGAAGATAGCTGACGAGACAGGTCTGAAGTTGTACTCCATCTGCTTATTTGGTGGTT
This sequence comes from Stegodyphus mimosarum, assembly GCA_000611955.2. NCBI lineage: Eukaryota > Metazoa > Arthropoda > Arachnida > Araneae > Eresidae > Stegodyphus > Stegodyphus mimosarum. The sequence goes on along the minus strand of KK120692.1, from coordinate 278,507 downwards.
ACTGCCAAATACTGGTCGTCATTCGGTGTTGCAACTCGGGGACGTTCTGTACAGTAACGTCTACTGACATTTTCATCTTTCTGAAATTCCTGCCAAAGCCTAGAGATGACACTTTGGGGTACTCCAAGTTCCTCGGATACTTCCATCTGAATACACCCACATTTCAGGTGGACGATAATTCTACAAAATAAAATATCATCCACATGCGTCCTCTGTGTCATCATTATTCGGTTGTGGCACAGCGGCTTACAGAACGCTTGTGAACAATTTATCTTCTTTGCTTCCGTTCCTTATATACACTTCTCTTACACTGTCGTCATTGTGACGTATTGTCGGCGTCATCTGATGGCTTCCTGTAATTTCCATATTATTCTTGAAGATGTATGCGATAATTCTGCAGGTCAAACTTTTACTTTAGAGTTCGATTTCCATGTGATTCTGTAGCATTCATTATTTTAATTAACCAAATTATTTTTAGTTTGAACTTTCCTATCGATATCTCAAAGTTTCAGTTGCTGCCCGAATTTAGCGCGAGCGAGATATTTATGCAAATCGCATATATCTGTTAGCAGTTAAAAGGCAGGAGTTAACGAGGGGAAAGACAGAGCCTTGGATTTATCGCCGTAAGGCTGTGCGCGCAAAGATTTCCTCTGTCTACTGAAAGTTCGCCTTCATAGGCATTTGCAATTACCAGTGTTTGCTAGTGAAATTCGCATTATTGCATTTCACTAAGAGTTAAGCTTCCCTCGCCGTCCTACTTAAGCTAAGTTAGGGAATTGAATTTGTTAACACACTTTATTTTCATATTATTTTAGTTCAGCCCAAGTAGTGGCTTACTCTCAATTTGAAGAGTTGTAATTATTTGAATTAAAGGGTCACTTTTAAACCCTCCTTCTGACTTTGTAGTTCTTCAACACTAAAGGACATAGCCTAGATTGGCTCACTGTCCTCCACATAGGGTTTCCCAGCTTATGCTCACGAAGAAAGTCAAGAGATTGTAGGAGAAACCTTATACTGGAGTCCGAACAGCTAAAATGATGGAAGGAAGTTGGAATATGCCAAGTACATCCCAAAATCCAACTGCAATGCCTGATGGATTTGGATTCATAGTGGAAACCATCAGAGCAGCCATGAGGCCGGCAGTAGTTTTTGATGCCAGAGGACCTGTGAACACATTCCTGGAAAAGTTAGAAGCGCATTTTTTGCTGTATCCAGTTCCGGAGCATCAGAAGGTCATATTAGCGACAGGAGCATTGAGGGGCCAAGCAGCGAACTGGTATAAGTGCATCGGAAAATGT
>KK120692.1:203664-271975 GCA_000611955.2 Stegodyphus mimosarum | reverse complement strand
TTAACACACTATATTTTCATATTATTTTAGTTCAGCCCAAGTAGTGGCTTACTCTCAATTTGAAGAGTTGTAATTATTTGAATTAAAGGGTCACTTTTAAACCCTCCTTCTGACTTTGTAGTTCTTCAACACTAAAGGACATAGCCTAGATTGGCTCACTGTCCTCCACATAGGGTTTCCCAGCTTATGCTCACGAAGAAAGTCAAGAGATTGAAGGAGAAACCTTATAATTCTACATTATCCTTAATTTATGGACATGAGTGTAGATTGATAATGCTAATATGAAAATATCAGAAGAAACTAGAATTTTTAAAACCAAAGATGGCACAGAAGGAGTGGAGTGGAAAACTATTTCCTAGTTGAGCAGTCATTAGTACAAAACAAAAGTGAAAATTTTATTGTGGAATGAATCTTTAACGCTTCTATGAAATTATTCTTAAATGTTTTGACCAGCATTTTCGGATTAGTGCATTTCTTAGTATTTTATTATTCTAGTTCACCTTTATGCTCTGGTATGCAATACCGAAATACAATATACAGTCGCAACATAAATGTCATATATAACTACAGCAGCAAACAGAAATCTATCTGGATTACTCTCTAGGTTTCAGAATTAACAGCAAATGTGTTGTTACCAAGCCAGTTACAACAACACTTCAGCCTCTTGTCTCAAAAAGTAACAGCAATTATGTATCTTAGTATACGCTATTACTTCTCGAGCTATAACGCAGTATGGTATATGGTTTATACGACACAAGTTTACAAGTGATCCATTAGCATTATTTGAAAGGCTCTTACGTTAGACATGTGTTTTAGATACCAGACTGGCTTCTCTTGAGTAATACAGGTGACGAAATGACTAATCGAGAACAATTAAATAGTTTAATTAAGGGTCGAATGTGTACCGCGCTTCTTGAGCAGAAATCAGTCATTCTGGGCAATTATATGCATTTCTTTATAAGAGCCGCAGAGATCCCTGAGTACTGATTCTGAACATTATATCTAATTCGATAATACTAGTGCAAGAAATGATTACCATTTTTTTAAATGAAAAATGTTCCTTAATAGCTAGTGTGTATTTATGATCAAATGGGGGACTGCGTATAAGGTGGGGACTGCGTATAAGTGGGTACTGCGTATAAGAGAATTCATGCTTATTCGACCAATTCTCTTATACGCAGTCCTCACTTGGGCCACGGCTTGCAAAACCCATAGAAAGAAACTTAGCTATCTACAGAATAAAATTCTACGCTCAATAACATCAGCACCCTGGTTTATTAGAAATATCCAGCTGTATCAAGACCTGAAGATTCCTGAAATACAAGAACAGATCTTAATAATTTCGCACAAATTCTTTATCCAAGTTCAGAATTCACCATATAATGCTATTAAAAATCTCGCAAACTATGATCCAACAGAAGAAAATCTGGTTAAGCGACCACGTTCTATTCATCACAACTCAAAGTGGTGAAAGTGTACATATTGTAAATAGTACCCAGTATTTAAATGCAATTCACATATTCAAGAATTCGTGATATGATTCACTATTTTTGTGTTGAGTTTTAAGTGTATTTTTATTATCTGAAAAAGCCAAATTACGGACTTTGTGAAGAGTAATTTGAAATAGCCTTATGGACTATTATTTTTCGTCTTGAAATCACTTAACAGATTATCCTGCAACATAATTGGTCCATGTGACCCCCACGCCCAAAAAAGGAATAATCTAATTCTATCTAATTCTATCTAATTAAACAAGAATTACGTAGCATAAAACTCACCTCTCCATAGTTATTAGATCATTATTATGTAGTAGATTGCAATACTATAGGCCTACAAGAGTTATTTACTCTTAAATTAATAAAACTTTGAGTAATACAGCAATTTATCAACGAACCAGAACGCGACCTCAGGTTACGTGATTTGATTTTGACTTACTCTCCGTATCTCATGTTCATTTCAGTCACTCAATTCCTCACTACAAATAGCACGCACCCAGGACCTGCTCAAAAATTTTTCGAATGTTTCTACATCTACAAAAGTATATCAATTTATAATTTCATGACTGCCTTCCTGTATAACTTTGCCACATAGACCATTCTTTCGCCTAAGGGCGCGGTACTAAGCACCTCTGATTTATCTAAACAAAAGTGAGCGGCCTCCGGCCTTACTTGATATATAGGTTAAAACTCATTAGTAGTTGACACCTTGAACCGAAAGTACTATCTTTATCTTGATCTTGATCAAATGGGTCATATCTTTCGATGGCTGTGTAATAATTGTTACAGTCAGCATAAAGTGTTTAAACATTGAGTGGTGGTCAAATTTCAAACACTGCTATGTTTGAATTTTGATGTCAAACATACCTTTATTTATTTAGTATTGTGTCTATAGTGTTGTATTGCATTCGTGACCTTCAGAACGACAACTAAGGGATCGCACTAGGCTTCCATAACAGATCTTTTCTGCTTGTATAAGCAAAAGGGAATTGATAACTAAACGTGTATGACATAAAAAACCAAATGCAGATAAATACATTGTTCTTGAGAACAGTGCTTAACTGTAGTAACTAGATAAGAAATAATTTATTTATTCAACGACAATGCGCTCTTTCTCATTAAGACTTGTTAATCCGAACCGCGGGTTTGTCATATGCAGAGGACTGTAAAATTAGAAAAATGGAATAGTACGGAAATGGTTTAGTGTCAGTAATGTTTCTGAATATTGGATGGTATGGAGAGAGACTGGAAGACTGTATCATACAGGGACCAACTTCCGCTGTTTTATTGTTTGGATATCCATTATGCTACATGAACACAAGATTACGTTTCAGTTTTGCACTTGTGTTTTTTTTGTCCAAAATATTGGATACATGTATTGAAACCAATTAACTTAGTTTAATCTATAATGCTTACTCACATAGTCTGAAACGCCCCTGGATTCGATTTACTTTTTATAGACGAAAGCATTGCAGAACATCAAACTGGAGCTTTTGATTGAAAACTGAAAAATATGAGCACTCACTTGATGAACTAGAAAAGTTTCCCCATGATTAAAGGGGTGATACGGATAATTACATTCACGGACAAAAAGATTTCATTGCGAGATCATTCACAAGTATTGACCAGAAATTCTAGTTAGTCCCTAATTAAAAAGAGATAGGAAAGATAATAAAAACATAATATATAAACAAAAATCCATAACAGATTAACAAAAAAATCATCGTATTAACTTATTTGTATTTTCAACAGTTTAATAAGGAGAATAAGTTAATTTTGTTGCATAGAATATGATGAATATCTGTAAATGAAATTAGTGTTCGAAATAAAAATAATTCACTGAAATTAACGAAAGAATAAACATCAGAAAGGATGAAATTAAGCTATAAATGGCATTAAATTAAAAAGATTTTTGGTCTTGTATCTCTCGTAATATTAAAGGCACTTGCAAGACTCAATCCGGCGAACCTTCAGCCACATGTCAGTACGACATACCACACAGAATTAATATACTTATTAAGTTCCAGAAACCAGTCAAAGCTCGGGCCTTACAGATTTCCTCAGTTAAACTGAATTTTCAAAATTCTTACTTTTTCTTAACTATTTATGTAACTGAAATGTTTAAAACTCTTTGCATTTTCAGGAAACAGCAGAGGAAGATCAAGAAGAAGAGGATGGTAAGATAATCAGGTTGCCAGATGCTACTTACGATTTGGAGGTGTTGGCGAACGATCCACTTTTAGGTCTTATCGACATCTGGGACTTTCCAGTCTTTGACATGGAACGACAGGCTGGCACACTTATCCTTAGCCAAGTAAGAAAGATAATCATTCTAGTATCCAGAATGCTTTACATAATACAGCTAATGTTTTGCATAATCCTTTAATATTACATGCAAATTAGTAACAGGGGAGCCTTTTATTATTCCTTTTTTATTGACTATCATTCAATTAAAATTAAAGTTTATTTATTCTGAATATAATGTATTTTATTTCTAACATACTGTAGATATCTGTTCCCAAGCAACAACAAAACTAAATTAATTAACGGTCGGAGGAGATAGAAAGCAATTCAAGGTCATAAATTAATAAATAAGCAGATCAAGCAGGAGAGAAACTAAAATGAGAACCGATTCAAAGAGTAAAATAATAAATTACGTATCTAGCCGCCCAACCGGTATAGCGGTTAGCGTCGCCAGGGCTCGAATCCCGGAGAAGACTGTTTGTAAATGTGTAGTGTCGGTGTGGTGTGGCAGCACTTTAAATATGCGGTGAACCGAAAGTCCTCTCGTGTGGTTTGGTGGAAGGGGAAAGGGATGGGAGATCATCGAACCCGTCCCCCATGGGGTGCTCTCCATCAAAATTGGGGGCGGAAGTAAACCAAATCGCGCTGTCACCTGTTAGGTGCTCAAGGCTGTTTCCAACGACAGAGGTATAGACTTGGGCTGACTACGTCAGACAAGTGAGCATAAGCAACAACAACAACATAATTTATCAAAGCATCTCAAAAAAACATTTTTTTAAATAGGAAAAGGTAGCTAAACATTTTAATTAATCAATTTTACTTTAATTTACATTTATTTTTATGAATTGCTTAAATCTTCAAACAAAGCGGAAAGAACATAAAGAAGGTTCCTGTTAAGATTTCCTTTTTCGAATCAAATGACGATATCTCTCCATTTAGAAGGGAATTCTGACTAAATAAGGTAACGGGCAATAGCAAAATATAATTAAGATAAAGAATAACAGTATAATATTGTGGTAAATCTGTGATATTTGCTTTTGTGAGTTTGTTATTTAGGTTTTATGTATTTTTGCGGTGTCATGTGTTGATTTTATTGATTTATTTTTTCAACTCATTTTTATATAATAATTTAACTATGTACTTTATTTAATGGAATTTGTTATCATTTATTATCTTTGTATGTGTTATTCCATGTAGTATGTATACAACTTCTCATTCTAATCGAGCGACATTTGAAGTATAGAGATAGCTCATTTAGAAACTGAGCTAATAGCAAAAACCTTTTTTATGATCTTAATGATATTGTGAAATTTCTAGTTTACTTGACGTCCTTTTAAAAGTTAAAGAAAACTACATTTTTGCGTACCTATCTATGAACGATTTTTCTGAAAGCTTCCAGACATGTTCTGGGAACCCTATTAATGCGTGAGTACGGGTTCGTAACAGATTGAATGCACACATCTCCGATGTTAGATTGATAAAATGTATTTTATCAAAAGCAACAATTCAGAGATAAACTAACCTGGAGATATCTTAGAACTCCGGTTTGAGGCTAAACTGGCAACTCGCAACAACAACAACAACTGACAGCAGATGCTCTAACCCGCCTTCAATAGTTTTTACCTAGTCGCCGAGATATCTTTAGCGTTTTCTGCTTCTCGAGATTACTGGAAGGCGATATGAGGGTGGAATTATGGTTACAGCTAATACAGTATTCAAATACATTTATTCAGTATTATACAATACCTATTAGGGTTATACCTATTATTATACAATACCTAATAGGGTGACACAGGAACCAGACCAAAATGTCCCCATATAGCAATGCCAAATTTGGCGACAAAAAGTCTCCAAAATTGTTGCCAGCTTGGCAATATTTCGCCAAATTACCGAGATACCCATTTATACAATGTTAAATGGTATTCTTACTTTTCTGGCATACCTCGTCTCTTTAGTTTTTCATGCTACTATATGCAAAAGAATATAACAGTTTCACATAAAACTGCAGTAAAACCATCTAGTTATGTGCAAATTTGTAACTCTATCGTTGGAACTGAAAGTCACTTATTTTCGTGATTCATTTCAGAGGTATGTGACTTCAGTGAGCTCCTGCTCAGTGATTACTAGTTCAGATTTTACTTAGGGAGCGATTTGGCGATCTTCAATATTTCCTGCATCGTAAAGAGAATTTGCTTTGTTTCCTGTTGTTTCCTTCGGCTATGCATGACTATTTACATTTGGTGTGGGGCCTACGGTGGAATTGCAAACGATGTACCATAATCAATAATCCGTAGATCCTTTGACAGCTTCAATTGCCCATGTGCTCATACTTTCTTTGTAAACTATTACAAAGCTTGTCTTCTTCTTTTTTTTTTTTGAAAGAGTCAGTATGGAAAGGCCTTACCTGTTGATCATTGGTACATCGCTGGTGTCTCCCATACTTTTACCTGTACCTGTGTGAGCTTTTACCTAAGTAAACTAACCTCAGTGGCGCAACAGCTCTAGTGGGCCACGGCTTGCAGTGCCCTTTTTCTGCTTTCTTGACTTTCGAGCTTCGGAGTGCATTCATTAGCATATTCCCTGAACAAATGGTCAGGTTGCGGCAGGATACCCCGGTGTTTGTTGTCCAAGCGAACTTGGCACTCATTTTATGAACCCGCTTAAGGGATGGAAGGCCGAGTCAACCTTGCCCAGCCCGGAGATCGAACCCCGGACTTCTGGTGCAGCTACGCGACGCGCTAGCACTTCACCACGGGGCGATCACAGAGCTTTTATCTATTAAAATGAAATTTCTTTCCGTTCATATGGCGCAGTTAGACAGTTCTCTGAATTGCTACCTAACATAATCCAGTATAATAATAATAATAATAATAATTTTTAATAAATATGTATGAAAATGTAGCTTTTTTAATGTTACTAAAAGAGGTTTTGTGAATTCCTTTAACATTTCAACGCTTTTTGCATTTGCAGATGTGCTACCGAGTGTTCTTGGCAACGGGCCTTTTCGAATCTTTCCGCATTCCACTGACTCCTTTCTTCGCTTATTTCCACGAACTGGAGAAGGGATACAGAGACAAACCATGTGAGTAGCATTTTGTTCTTTCGAATTCAATGAAACGTATCCGCAAATACATTGATAAAACCTGAGAAAAAAACACCAAAAAAGACATCAATTTTCTCAGAAAACAAATGGTTATGTTAATGAGTACGTAGAATAACAACTATCTTGACTGAAACTTACAAGGTATTATGCAAATATGTAGTCAAGAAATAAAATGGGATATAATTAAGAGATGATACTGCATATGATTATCGTAACTTACAACGATATCTAATAAGAGGATTAACAGGTAGAGGAGTTATGACACTGAATTTAACCTAATTACCATTAGTAAGTACTTAGTTATTACTACATGTATTTAGTGTCGTTACCTCTACGGTAATGAGTAACAGACATAATTTACAATATAAAGTAGCAAATCGAAATGGTAATTCTTTTGTCGATTCTATGCCGCGTCGATTCTAAGAATTGGAAGTTTAAAGATCTGTTTGTCAAAACATCCAAAATAATGAAGCTGGGGTTAGCATAGTTAATTAATTTTAATGACTACAGACCGGCATGATGTAAGGGAACTTGGAAGAGAGATGTGGGGCAGATATGATAAACGGATGCATGCAGGCATCAACGTATGTGAATGATCTATTCAGACCACATATTAGTCAAGAAATTCATTGATGAACTTAAATCCAGACGTAAGTACCAGAACAGTCTGGAGAACCTCTCGGAAACAGAATTCAGATAATTTTAGTTATTAGTAAAGTGGCGAATGTCAAGTTCAGTTGCAATGATACATAATGATGCTAAAAGCATCCCGGGTAAAAATGATATAAATCTGCGGTGTGGGTTTTTTTTTTTTGTTAGGATTCAAAATATTCTTGTGTCATACTTTATCATCTCTTTAAGGCGACGCTGGCTGTCTTCGCGACAGACGTTTTTAAAAATGACTGTATGTAGTATTACTTTATTTTATTTTCTAGAAATATATAAATAGGGTGAAATGAAAGTTCTGGATCGGAAGCTTAGGGGGCGAAACTAAGAGGGAGCTCCTGAGAACGAGAATGGTCAGCCGTGGGACGGAGGCTTCTCTGACAGCGGAGACAGAATGCTGTTTCTGTCAGTCATAGCCAAGGAAGCATAGGAAACGAACAAACGAAAACGAAACAAACGAAAATATTCCGAGCAAATACAATATAAGAAAAAATAAATACTAATTAGAGAATCAAAGCGAAATCAAAATATTTTTATCTCAAAATATTCTTAATATTTCCCTCGCATGATAGACATAGATTTCAGAGAAAGTACACAAGGACGGCAGTTGAGTTTCAGCTATCAAATAAGAATGTTTTTCAGGATATGCAGAAATAATCCGTCTAAAATCAGTAATTTTTAAACAGTAGTTTATGTATCTGCTTCGAGGTGTATGAAAATTTAAACGTATTGCTCACTTAACTTAATCCATTTCTCATTAGTATTGATACGCCCACTGATTTACGTTTTGCAGTATCGTAGACATTTAGACGTATTCCATCTGAATTTATCCTGTTTCTTAAGAAAACTGATCGTGGATTATATATATCGATTTAAAATACTGAGGGAATTACAGCCGTTTTTACTTAATTGTACGAAGTAAAAAGAAAGTATTGTAATCGTGAAAAATTTTGGGTACCATTTTTCAACGAAAATACCCATTTTGACCGCTATCTAATGCAATTTAACGATGTTTTTGAGTGACATCCGTACGTAAGGACAGAATAAACAACTCTTCGCCCCCCCAAAATAATTATAAAACTGATTTCAAATGGATTCTGAAGAGAATTTTTCGTGGCGTCTGTGCGTACGTACGTTTGTATGTATTTATATCGTATAAGTCAAAAACGAGTAGCCTCAGAACGTTGAAATTTTGTATATGGAGTTGCTATAACATGTAGATGTGCACCTTGCACTTTGGTTGCAATTGGCTGCACCAAAAGTATTTTTGCTACTCGGCTCAGTGAGCTCAGTTTCTTTATTCTTATAAGTTTGTAAACTATGCATTTTTTGCTTTAAAAATGAATTATGTTGTTCTTATCTTTCGGTTAAGATTTTTATGCCTTTAGGTAACCTGCATGCAATAACTGTGGAATTATCAACAATTTAAAAGTTTTTTTAAGTGCAGCTAAGCCTAATTTTTTATTACGATAGCGGACATATTTGTTTACATTTGAAGCTTAGCAGAATAGTGGATTTGTTGCCAATCTCTAGAAACTAAACTTCGCAATAACAAAGTAACGCCTTTTATTATTGCGAATTAAATTATGCTTGATTCATTCTGGAATTATCATTTACGTTATTAGCTGGTTTTGAGTACAAATTGTAATTTTAATTGTAAAATTTGTTTTTTTAATTTATTGTAACTGTAATTGGTGTTTTATGTTTTTCTATACCTTTAAATTTTTAACGAAAATATTTTGAATTTTTATGCATTTTTGCCTTACTGCAAAGTGAGAACTGAATTAATTAGTAGGGCATGCGCATTAGGTAAGCGGCGCTAAGTTATCTGTGAAAACTGTTCCTTTTCTATTTGTTCAATATCTTTTATACATCGTTTTAAATTTATTATAGTATTTGAACACAACTTGTGGTAAGTCTTCAGATGCTATCATTTTTGCTCACTTTGAGTTATAAAATGAATGAGATGTAACGCTGTTAAGTGAACCTAGCGCATAAGTGTGGCTATGGTAAATAAATATAGTGAACATTAAAGTGTGCATTTATTCGATTGTGGTTTATGCGCTATCGACGAAGTAGATTTAATTCAAAATTCGTTAACTGTTGATTCAATATGTTTAAATGAAATGCAGGAAAATTGCGTATAATTTAATATTCGTACAAGAAATTCATGTGGTGTACACATCAGGTTCTTTCAAATTAATTCCAAAATTTACTTCTCTAAGTGATTTGAAGTAACACAGCTCAATATTGGAACATTAATTTGCATTGACATATGCAGGACTTGCTTTAAGAATTAGGTAAAATGTAACTGCATATCAGTCTATATCAGAAAAAAAGTGTTTTTGCCTTCCATTTAGATAATTTTAAGCTACTTCACAGATGCCAGAATTTTCTTTTGCTTCAGTATTTCACTGAAATCTTACCAAATTATTTGAAGTTTTTCATCAAATTTTAAAAATCACTGTACATTTTACTCAAAGGTAACCATCTGAAAGTTTCAGCTTTGGTCAAACTGTGCGCATTTTCCTTATTTGTGGGTCACTTTAAAAAGATTTTGCTGTTAATGAAATTTTACCGATTTTTGTTTATGAATGTGCTTCGTTGTGTTACATTTTTTTTTGTTCAGAATATTTCATATACGACAAAATTCTTCAATCAAGTTTATTCGATGTTTTCGGCTGTTACCCTTGCTTTGGCATTTGCGAGCTGAGCTCTGATGGAGTTTGGTTTGGTTTATTTGATAAGGGAAAGCACTGGAGGGTTATCTGCCTAAGGAGAAGGATGCCTTCGTGGAAGAATGTCTAAGAGAAACTGGCTCGTATACACGTTACACATGGGGAACACTACGAAAACGTCCAAACAGCCATCTCGTTAACCAAGATTTGAATCCCGGACCGAACTACTAGTGTTCTGAGACTTTACCGCTTAGCTGCTAGTTGGCCTTACAGCTCTGATATAATTCTCTTTAAATCAGAAACGTTCAAATATTTCTTTTCGCAAAATAAATGCAATTTAATATTGTTTCAAATCTTCAATATTGAGGGTGATACTGAAAATGCATTCAATATTTTCTACAAACAAACATACGATGAAAGCCTTATCTTAAGAGAGTTGATGGTTTATACTTCTATATTAGTGCAACGGAACGTGAATAATACAAAAATCGCATTTCAGTCTTTGGCAGTCTCGTGGAAATACACTCATTCCGCAAGCAATTTATAAAACGTAAAAGCTGGGGTCTTAAAAATACACATATTTCCAATGTTAAAATGTAACAGACTGCAATTTAAGATTGAATGGTAATTTAAAATGGTTTAAGTAAAATTAAGGAAAACAGAAACTGTATATAAAATGAAAATTGTTTTATACAGTTGAGGCCGAATATGCCAATGAAAGAATCCGGTTTAATGGCAAATCCGCATGTCCACTGAGGAAGGATCGGTATTTCTTTATTAGCCCAAACCCGCTGATAAATCGTGAATAATTTACTGGCGGCTTTCGGCGTAGAGGTGTTGATTTTACGAAATACATTAAACAAGATATTTTTTATTATTTCCTGCGGATAATGCTTAGCAGTCGGATTAAAAATCACATCAAACAGATTATTATTCTAGCAATTTTTCTCTTCATCTACATGAGCTCTTATAAATAGTAAGACAAGTGACTACTGCGAATCAGTACGCAATTTTTATTCTAACGCTTCGTCAATAGTTTTAGAATTGTATTTGCAGTGTGCATTTACACGGTTTCATTGCAGAATTGTATTACTGATTATTTTTGGCAATATCCACATACCAGGACTAATAGATTGCTTCTGCTTCATTTCTCGGCAAATTTAATAAGCGCATGATCAAAATGTAGTGAAAATCAACAAAAAAGAAATAAACATTGTAGCGCAAGCTTTCCCGGAAATACGGTTTAAAAAAAAAATATGACGCAATGCAGATACGTGCTTGCTCTAAATTGCCTGAAATTGACATAGTACTAAAAAATAAAATATCCCTGTTTCCGCTCTGGAAAAACGGGAAAGGAAAATAAAAGGAGGAAAATAGTTGCAAAAATTACATTTTCCTAAAAAAGTTCGCAACAGCTTCTATACTCGTATAACCAAATTCATAGTTTATATTAATGCTACTGTATATGAGTATCGGAGGGTGCAGACTAGTCCCAAAGTAATAAAGGGTGTTACAAATATCTGTTTTATCTCCTCAAAGTTTACCATGATTACTTTTAAGTTTATCACGATTACTTATTTCATAAGGTATTTCTCCCGCTTTCTTAACATACCTTCGTGGTGTAGTGGTCAGCACACTTGACGCGTATTCGAGAAGCCCGTGGTTCGAGTTCCGGTGAGGGCATTGCTCATTTTTCATAGTTCCTGCTTTCTAAATAACCTAACGTTTCTCCAGTGGTGGCCAAACTAAAAAAAAAGGTGGTGAATGATGATTCTTCACCACCAAGATTTCGCGATTGGGTCCTGTAATCCCCAGTCGCCCTTTAAAAGAGGGAGTGTATAAATAAGGTACTTCTTCCGCCTTCTTTGTATGCCTTCGTGTGTCGTGTAGTGGTCAGCACAAGCGACGCGTATTCGAGAGGTTCGTAGTTTGAGTTCCAGCGAGGGCCCTTTAAAAGGAAGAGTACATAAGGTATTTCTCACACCTTCTTTGCATGCCTTCGTGGTGTAGTGGTCAGCACACTCGACGCGTATCCGAGAGGTCCGTGGTTTGAGTTCTGGTGAGGGCATTGTTCATTTTTCACATTTACTTTAAAAAAAAAAAAATTCATAATATCTGTACAGGGGCGCCCAAACTAAAAAAGGTAATGGATGATGATTCTCAATCACCAGGATTTGGCGACCTTTAAAAGGGGGAGTATATAAGGTATTTCTCTGGCCTTCTTAGTATGCCTTCGTGGTGTAGTGGTCAGTACGCTGGCGCGTATTCGAGAGATCCATGGTTCGAGTCCCGGCGAGGGCATTGCTCATTTTTCATATCTCCTGCTTTCTGAATAACCTAATGTCTGGACAATTTAAATTGTAAAAACTCGATATCTTGAGCCAACTCTGATTGCTTTGGACTATCAAAACCGCATTTGTTTAACACTGATACAAGTGATACTAAGCAGCATTTTCCTGCACTCTATTGAAATTGTAGAAGGAGCTCGTGTTGATAAAGGTATTTTATTTAGATGCTACGATGTTTGAAAACTAATCTCATTTCCATGTTATCTATTCCAGAGTTTTCATAAATACTTTCTGATCCTTCGACTGGAATTCGCATTCTTCTTACAGAAGTATTAAAATTAGAGATATCTGTGCATGCTGTTCCTATTACTAATAAGCAGGGGGTTTCTGTATCAAGACGAACAGCATTGAAAGACACATTTTATTTATCAATAAAAAGAGACTATTTCAAGGTAGATATAAAAACCCTAAAATTTGAGAGCGAAATCAGGGATTAGTGAAACATTTAAAGAAATATATAAAAATCCCAAAATAATCTCCATTTCTGTAATTTATTTCAAGTTAAATATAACTTTCTTTCTAGATCACAATCGTATGCACGCTAGTGACGTTCTTCACGGTGTTTACTTCCTCATCTCGCAGCCCATTCCAGGATTTTGCCAAGTGTCTTCTGACTCTACGGACTCGCCGTTGCACAGAACGCTAAGTAAGCTGACAATTCGAATTTTTACCATTATTTGTTATTTATCATTAAATTTAACCGAAGAAAAGGTATTTCCAGTTAGTAAGGGTTCTTAATTCTTCATATATTGAAACCCTTTGCATATTAATGTGTTTAAATTCCAAAATGCGAGGATACCTGAGTTGCTTAGAATATATTACCTTTTTATAATGTCAACGCTATCACTCACTGATGAACGCTGAGAAGATGTGAGGAAGCATTCCTGGTCCAAAGAGCAGTAAGGTGGTTCTGAGAGGTAAGTAGACAGACAGTAAGAACAGGGTTAGAAAATTTTGTTTAAACACTTTTAAAATATTCACTTGATTATAAAAATATTACAAGTGTACATCTTTACAAGAATCATACCCAATTACGTAAATGGATTTTTTACACAAATTAGTCCAAGTTGCATGTACCTTCTATTCTAAAACACCGGAACTTTCAAATCTTTAATCTAATGATTTAAATTCATGAGCGTAAATTCAGCATGTTCTTTCAATGTATGCCATTGCACGTTCTGTAGCAGAAATCCATTTATCTCCTAGAATTCATGCATACATTTTCAAGTTAATTGCCATAAATGCTGTAATAATTCTTTAATTGCTATCATTCTGTATTGATATTGCGTGATAAGTTGAATTAATAATTTGATGCGCAGCAAATGCGGTGAATACCTAAGCATTTTTTCAGTTTCCAGTCAATGCCTGCAGATCGCATTCACAGATATCTAATAGACCTACATTTACAAATACTATCTATATTTACGTACATTTATTATTATATACAGATATATTAATAGATATCTAACATATCATTGTAGCAATGCTAGGAAGCATTTCTATAAATAAATCTTTAAAAGCGGACAGTGAGCCAAAAATTATTTAGAATATAGTTTCCCAATTTTTTTCGATTCACTGCCTTCGAGGCTATTTCTGCTCAATGCTACTCGTACTATTACAATAATGATAAATTAATTACATGCCTTTGATTCCCGCTATGTTCTTAAACATAATCTAAACAGAATGGTGACGATTGACCCTCTGAGCACAGGTACAAAATTCATAAAAACGTTAAAATACATATATATATACCTTTTGTTTTCAAGAAACAAAAGGCAGTTGAAATCCAGTTTTTTGCAGGTGCAATAAGGACGTTCCCCGCGTATATTCAGGGTAAAAGTGAACGTTTTATTCGCTGACCCCCAGCTCAAGGGTTGAAAACTTCTGAAAGCATTTATAGCAATGAAATGGACAAAACATGCAAAGAGGGCACACGCTATGGTATAAATTAGAAAAACATGCTCTTGCGTTTATTGTATTATACTGTAAATTTAGATTTATGGTCATGTGCTTAGGATATTAGGATGACAGTTTACAGCCTTCTTCCTTAGAATAGAAAAATTAAGCTACAAGTAACTGTAATTAACATGAGTAAAATAATTTAATGTGATTCTTATGAAGATGTATAACTGTAATATGTGTATAATCAAGTAAATATATTAATGTTTTTCTTTAGAAGAATTTAGGCAACGAAGTTTTAACGAAGTTAATGACTGTTTGCTTCCCAATACTCGCTTATTGCCCCTCAGAACTCGAAACTCTCCCTGTAGATCTCCAGTGGTAGGCAATAAATTCTTGTTGAGGTACTTTTAAGTTATATGGCAGGGATGGCTAGGCTTCATGTCAGTAAGAGCAACATATTGGACTTCAAGAAATTTCGAGAGCGGCAACTAGATTTTCCAAAAGCCGTAAGTCCATATTTACAGTATCTTAGAAGTAGTGAAATAGGTTTAAATGGAAAGAAACGTTCCGATTCTAAACTAGCATTCGATGATAGTCTTCCTTCAATATGTGATAATGTGTTGAAGACATTACGAAGTTTTGGGTGTCTTTGTTTTCTCCAATTGCAGTTTGATGCGGTAAAATGTACTCTTTTTGAATACTCTGATTCCTCTGCGATACCTTCTTGTAAATATTGATCTATCGTAGGTTTGTTATGCTCATGAAACTTAAATCAAGAGTTCCAACGACTCACATCGTTTCTCTGCTGCCTCAAAATGATCGGGTAACACCGTTGCATGCTTGTTGCACGGCAAGCACGCCGTATATCTGTTGTTTTCAATGATTTACCGATTCTGGAAGGTTAAAGTCTTTTCTAAGCTGTGATTGTCATCAGATTTATTAAAATTTCCTAAAGTTTCCAATTGCCCTAAATTTCTATTAGTTCGGCCGTCGACTCAACTTCTAAATTATTTTTAAGTTTCATGAAATTCTGTATGATATTAAACGTTTCTGATACTACATGCGTTACCTCTTCCGCTCACAGAGCTTCTGCCCCAATTTATTTTCTACCGCTATCAATGATTCGGAAATTCCGTAGACTGTTCCTGTAAAAATTTTCATATACATATCTGACCTAAGAAGTAATGAAAATACTACATCTCTGTTACTAAAATAAAGTGTATCTGTTAGCTGTAAAGCGTTTACTTCTCCATCGAGTTGCGGTCTTTTTATTGGGGATTGGTACTATAATACCACCAATTATTTCTGTTTTTCTGTTTTTATTCTTGTTTTTTTTTTATTCTCATATTTAATAGGTCAGTCAAAATAAAACTGATTTTGTTCTTTCTTTTTTGCTGTCTGTGGTTACTTCTGGCCGAACACATTGCGTTCTTTCGGATACACTATTCTTGTTGATACTTTTCTGGGATTCAGAGTCGAACAATACCAGTATTCCGGAACTAGAATGCTTACCGAGATGTATAATTTTTCTGCAGGCATAAAAAACATCGGCAATTACCTTTTAAACTTTCTGTTTACTTTCTTTGTCACAGTTTTCACATCTGTGCTGAGATTTATTACAGTTCATTCTGGTTTGTCTACAACAAATGATGTAGATTACTAGGCGTGTGATTTAATAGTATTTTTTTAATTCTTTATCTTAACTAGCGTGATAAAGAAAATTGTAAGTTTTCTTTAGTCCAAAAGGGCTTTGTCCCTGAAGGTCTATTGTTTTCGTTTTGCGATTTTGCGTCGGAAACGTTGAATGTCGGTTCACTTTTCAAACTGTTGCCACCAAATATTGCAGCCCTGTATTATATTTAAAGAAATTAAATAATGAAGAATGTCCATAAATGTATGTATGTTTCTCGCATTGTGATAAAACGACGGTACCTAGAGCCATCGAATTTTGAATGACGTCCTCCTGCTGCGAATATGGGCATCTGGATGCCCATATTTGAAATTTGTTTTATTATGGATTTCATATTTTGAAAAACTTTAACGAATTTTTTATTAACAAATTCGAGGATTTCAAAGCGAGCAATGGCAACGTTGTACAGAAAAAAAAGATTTTTATCTCCAGCGCGCGAGACCGTGTATAGGAAATTCTAAAGATATGCTCAGTTTAAAATTACTTTGCGATATTGTTTTTTAACTGAATTTTATGGTTTAAGTGCGAAGAACGTGATATTTAATAAATAAAGATAAAACACAAAATGTTAAAAAAGCGCCCCTTTGGACGTTATTTAAAATCTGAAACCTTTCAGCTTTGTTGTTGTTGTTGTAAAAGCGGCTTCCTGAAGTTAGTAAACATGCTATCTGGGAACACAAATATGAATAGAAGAAATCTTCTGCTCTCCTCTTTATACTTGCGTTTCTTCCCAGATAGCGTTTTCCAGAAGAAGAGGAGTGGAAAAAAAGATATGTTTTTTATAAAGAAAAACGAGAAAATAATGCGTCTTTTATGTCACTGCTAGTTGCAAATTAATATTTTCTTTAAAAAGCAAAATTAAATAAGCAAATTGGGTTACGTCAAAGTTACAGATGAAGATTCAGATGTAGCAACATCTTATTTCCGATCTTATTTCGACTTTTATCTTATCCAATTTTTTTATTATGGGCTTCAATATTGATCAGGTAAAACGCCCTTACACTGAAGAAGATTTCATAAAAAAAATACTGTGGAAGTAGTTTCTCCTTTAGATGCAAACATTTCCAAACCAAAAGTTGCTGAAATTAATTTTACAAATACCTAGACCTAAATATACTATGGAAAGGCGAATTTCTGTTATTTCCAATGATATCATAAGTAACCTGCAGAAGGATTTGACGAACTGCTCAGTACTGAGTCTGATCTTAGAGGAATCTACGTCCATTGAACATAAATCTCAACTAGCTGTATTTGTTCGTTATGTAACAAATAATCTAGAAGTAAAAAGAGAACTACCAATTAAAATATTCTCTACCGATTAAAAAGTTGGTCAAAGTCGCAACTGATTTGTGCTTCAGTTATGAGAATCTTATTTAAAGGCCTTTTGCAATTTTAAGTATCGATCCATTGCATCCCATAGTAAATGGCTTTCAATAAGCAATTAAAGAATTTTGTGCTGACAAAATTCTTTAATTTTCTAAAACCATTCAAACAGTTTATCGCAGAGAAGGGAAATCTTCCTACAACTTGAAGATGCCATCTGCTTAATAGATATAGGTTCTTCACAGAACTGTTGAAACACTTACAATCATTAAATTTATCACTACAAAGATATGGAAGTGTATTTTTCATTCAGCACAGAGTGTATTCAGCTTTCAAAACAAAAACTAACTCTTCGAGGAGGATCTGTTTCTAAAACCTTCACTCACTTCCCGTGTCTTGCTAAAATGTTGGAAACTTTACTCAAATGGGAAATTATAGCTACGGGTAACACATGCAAGCTGCATAAATTGCTGAAGGTATTACTGGTAGATTTAGTGATTTAAGAATACTGAAGCCATCATTTACGTTTTTAGAAAACCCATTTCTTGTTGACATTTTGAAGAATGGCTGTCCCGTCTCCTTGCTAATTGATGGAGATATTGTGGCTGCCACTACTTCGAGCTTCAAGAAGATGAAAGATTGTACTTCGTATTTTGAGTCTTATAAGTATTTATACCTAAATTTATTCAAAATAAGTATAGGTATGTTTTAGCCAATCAGCATTTAACTTAGTTTGTGCAAACTTTCATTTGTCATGAGTCTTTGCCCATGTGCATAGTCATCAACCATACTTAAGGCAGCTAACTGCTTAGACGGGCAACTTTCGTATAGCATCCACAACCAAATCTAACCTTTAAAGATTTTTTTTGTAAAATTGCTTGATATAATCAGTACAGTGTTTTTATTTTTTAGTGTTTTTGAAGAGCATTTTTAAGTTTCTTAACTAACAAGAAATAAAATGGAATAATTAGTCTTAGATATTGATTAGTTTCAGTACACTTTGTAAGAAGAAATTAAATTAATTAATTACTTTCTTTTCGACATTGAGTAGTTTTACCATCTTCCATACCTTTTTTTTATTTGCATGAGAGCCGTGCTATGGCTACCCCTGTTGTATAATATTCAACGGAAATATAATATGCAATTTCCTATTGTAATGAGGATTCTAAACTCCATATATGATCCGAAATCAGAGAAACATCATATTTGGGTAGGTTTTGGAAGAATGTAGAAAACCCAAGTTTTAATAAAGTGGCATCGAAATACAATAACAAAAAAGCGAAATAACATTTTGCATTTTTAAAGTGCCATTTATGGATACCTCTTATTTCAACTAAGGTGGCATCTGAAAGCGTATTTTTATAGGTGGTCGTGAGGCACAAGAGCGCTGGCCTTGTTCCAGACAAGGAACAGTGGATACTCAGGTGAGATCGTTTATAGATGATGATGACGACGATGAAGATGATGATGATGATCTGGAGGAAGAAGAGAAGGATGTATATGGAGTCATGGGAGCCAATTTTCCAGCCTTGGAAATAATGGCCCTTTATGCTGCTGCAGCCATGCACGATTACGATCACCCAGGGAGGACTAACGCTTTCTTAGTGGCCACTTTCTCACCACAGGTAAAGAAAATATGTTACTCATGCACAGTAGCAATTACATTTTAAGTCAATGTGTATGAAATTGTTATTATTCTTTTATTTAGACCTTCTGAATTCAGATCTCTTAAGGTCTTACTTTTAAAAATTATACTTAAATATTATATATAGCATAAGCTAGAATATTTCAAAATATATTAATATTTAGAAATAGAATATTTAAGTTTAATTTAAGTTAATTACTTTTTGTATTCTTCGGTTACAACTGTATGATACAAAATAATTAGAATTTCGAAATATTTTAATGTTTATGCTCAGATAGGTCTACAGAAACACTCATCTCAGGTTTCCTTATTGCAGCAACATTTGGTCCGTCCGTTATGTGCAGTCTCAAGGCCTTTCAGTCTCTATACAATTAAGGCCTTTTACTTTCAAAAACAATTTAGGCTCCGAACCTGCCACAAGGTTTTCTTGAAACACACTTTTGTCTAACATATTTGAAGAACTGATTCTCAAGCTGAGCTCTCTTACAAGAGATCTAAAGTTACCACAGAGTGAAACCAGTCAAAACGACGGCAGAGGTGGCTGGTCCTTTGAGTTGTCCACAAAAATAGTGGAGTTTGGTAAGCCCTTATAAGTGCTGCTCGCTAGAAATACCCTAACGTATTACTTCCGCCTCTTTCTTTGTCTATGCCTTCATCGTCGTTCTTCCCACTTAATCATGTAGGTGGTACCAGAGAATCCTTATGATGCTCTATTGATTATATTTCTTAGTATCCCCAGGCTGGTTGCTCTTAAATTAAATTAAATGCAAACTCAGAGTGTTTTAATCAGGACTATTTTCCATTTATTTTCTATTAGACACCTGACTTAAAATTCTACTAGAGTGCTGGTAATTCAACGGCAAAGCAGTTCGTTTAATACAATCCTTTAGACTCTGCTTCAGATGCAAGGAAAGCATTTTTACTCATGTATACATCATTAATTAGCTTTGCCCCATATTTTTATGCAAGAATCTGGGGGGGACAAATGACCAAAACGACTAGAGAGCTTTTCCATTGTAGAGCATGTTCTTACAGTTCCTTATTAGCTCTGTCATAGGAATGCAAGAGAAAGTTTCTCATGACGGTCTCCTTTCTAATCTGAGTTTTGAATCATTCTTTCAAATACTGAAAATGTACGTATATCCTCAACGAAGAGTTATGTACTATTGTTTATGCTAAAGATTCAAAAAATATGCATCTGTTTTCTAACGTCGTGTCTAGTTTTTCAGTTGAATTCCCAAAATGTTAAAAATGTTATTTGACCATTGATGAACGAATGGGCACGTACCATTGCTAACGTTAAAGATTCAAGTAATATGCTTCTGTCCTTCTTAACCAGAGAGTTCAGTGTTTTAAGAGGCTAACACAACATACTATAAATAATGTTTGGTCCTGGATAGCATATACGTTATTATTCTTTTCGAAATGCTTAAATTTATAAAGTCCTTATATTCATCCACTACGAGTTCAGCTAAAAACATTAGTGTCTGAGGGGATAACTTGTAAAGCGAAAAGCTTCTAGATTCATTAGCTATGAGAATTCTAAATAGATAAAAATTTTATCTTTTATGTCTTGGTTCTTCTTTTCTTTAACCATCTTCTTCTTTGACTTCGAAATCGAAAAATCGAGCTCAACATAAACATCTATACAATACAACATTTATTTTTCCCTTAATTAAAAATTTACATAAGTAATGTTATGGCTTTCAAATTAAATAATAATGTTAATCGTCATTTTCTTCTTCTTCTAATAAAGAGCTTGCGCATTTCGACTAAACATCAGCTATTATTTAATCTACTAAAAAACGGTTATTAATATACAACACCTGGAAACATACAGAGTACAAGAACGATCTCCGGTTTTTCGGTTGTACTTCGTTCTTATTACCTAATATTCTCTTTCAAAGACAACTACGTTAGTCGTTAGTCACGCTCAAATTCCTTTTTAAATGACAGTGTTTATGAGCTACAAGTTAGAGTGAAACCCTAACCTGAATGCTCTGCATTGAATAAAACCTTAAATAAGCATTTCCGTCTCATCCGGAATGCATTTGTTTCATGCTATACCATCGTTACTTGTTGATGTGTGTTATTTAACTGATGGTTTTTTATCATCATTCGCCAAGTGATAAGAACCGTAATAAATTTAAGCAAGTGGAACACGAAATTCAATGTTGGTCGGTTGTTGAACAAACACCTCAAAGAAGGTCTTTTCTCTCAATTGAGAATCAGTTACTTCAGGTTTCCAAAGAACTTGTTATGTAGTGATATTGAAATAATACACTGCTCGACATTGAAAATGCAACACCAAGAAGGAGTGGTCAGAAAGTGATGAATTTTGGAAAAAAGACAGAGATAGTACACAGCAATAAATGATCTTTATTTCAAAATGATAGTCCGAATACAGGGCGAGAACGGCGTGGGCACAGTAGGATGTAGGACCACCGCGGACAGCGATGCACGAAGAAAGTACGTCTAGGCATAGAGTCAATAAGAGTGCGGATGGTGTCCTGAGGGATGGCTCTCTATTCCCTTTCAAATATTTGCCACAATTCGTCTTCTGAACGAGGCAGGGGCAGCGTCTGCAAAAGGGGTCCAATCACATCCCACACATGTTCGATTGGTCAGAGGTTAGGAGAGTACGGTAGCCAGGGAAGCATCTGTATACCTTGCACAGCATGTTGGCAGATGCGAGCACTGTGTGATCTCCTGCTGAAAAATTGCATTAGGCAGCCCCTGAAGGTAGGGGATTACCACCGGCCGCAGTACATTATCCAAGTATCGTTGGGCCGTCATAGTGCCCTGAATACGAACTAGAGATGACCTGGAATTGTAGGCAGTAGCACCCCAAACCTTTATGCCACGTTGTCTGTCATCCACATCACTCCAGTCTGGCACCATTCTAAATGTTGGCGTCTATGCTGTGAGGTCAACGGCAGTCTTCTTAACGGACGCCGTGAGTGCAGGCCGCGTTCAACCAATCGACGGAAAATGGTTCTGGTTGACACGAGAACATCCAGGGTATCTTGCACATGCTGCAGAATCGCAGTACAAGTGACTTGCGGGACTGCCACAGCTTGTCGCCGGATGCGTCGATTCACGCGTGCTGACGTCACTCTGGCTGCACCTGCACTCCTCCTTCTTCCCACATCCCCTTGTTCCAATCATATTCGATGCACCGTGCTCGCATCCATGTGGGTATCAGCTGCTATTTGACATAAGGACCAACCCGCCCTTCTCAGTCCGATCACCATACCCCTCGTAAAATCGTCTACCTGCTGGAAGTGCCTTCGTTGACGGCGGCCTGGCATTCTCTCCTATTACACGTATCCTCCGGGACAAAAACCAACTTTCTTCGATAATTCGTCTGGCAGAAATAACGATACGAATATTGCCCATTCGGCACGTTCCTTTCCTTATATCTTACTTCACGTGCGTCGGAGAGCTGCGCATTTCACATCATTCACATAAGTCAGTGAAGTGCGTCTACTCTAAAATTCGCATAAATTTCTGACCACACCTTCTTGGTGTTGCATTTTCAATGTCGAGCAGTGTATATTCTAGATGAGCATTTTTTATCGCTTAAGAATATTTTAATATATTGTTCAAGTTTTATTATGCTCCTCACTAATAAGTATACAAACGATTTTAGCTTTTCCATACTTTTAAAGAAAAAAGACTGTTCATTTTATTTTTTGTTATTTAATTTTTCGAAAGGTGCATTTATCTTTTTTTTTTCATATCTATATTTTTATATTTTTATCTTTTAAAAGGAGAATCAACTGTGAGCACGAGAGGTATAGTTCGACCACTTTATCCGCGCCATGAGCGCAAACACGTATGCGCCATTCGGACCGAATTATTCTCAAAATATAGTGGAAAGATGGGGACTTTCTTTCCTTCCAGCATATCTCTTTCCGGAGAAGAGAAGACTTTCACGTCGCAGCAAGTGATAACATCCCTTTTGGACGAGTCTATGTGTTTTGGCAGAATGCCAGCCAGGGTTGCGTTTGAGACGGTCGAACTATACTATTATTTATTCTTTGTCTGTATTATATTGTGCCCAAATCACTTTTCAAATTTTTGCCACCAAATGGTATCGCAGTATATTATTTTTAAAGAAATTAATTAATGAAGAGTATGTATGTATGCATGAATGTCTCTCACACTGTGGAAAAATGACGACACCTAGAGTCGCTCAATTTTTAATACTTATTTCTGCGCCCTAACATGAATACGCCGAAGACCCGATTTTGAATTTCGATCTTTGTTTTATTTTATATCATATTTTATAAAGATTTAACAAATTTTTACTTAACGAACTCAGTGATTAAAAGGCTAGAAGTGGCAAAACTCTTCGAAATAATTCCACAAAATAATGTATAAATAATATAAAAATAATATAAATAATAATATACAAAAAATAATATACAAAGTAATATAAAAATAATGTACTGCCAGTACATCCCGTATAGCATAATGCGTATTATCTACACCCACCAGAGTGTTGCCATTCAATAAAGTGTAACGTAGTTAACTTCCGAATTTAGTCTTTCTGTTGCTGAGTAGCAAAGAAAATTGTTGAAAAGCAATGAACGTAGTTCTTAAAAAATATATATTCTGCTTTTTAATCTGATATGAAAACTACATTACTTTCTCATACGCCTATTGAATTATACGCATTTTTTTGTTAAATTTATTTGTCGAATTATTCTAACTTAAGTAAGCTATCCCTTAAGGCAAGTTGAAAATGATATCAACAACTTCAAATTTTGAAATTAAATACCGCGGTAAATTTTTTATCTTTCGTGGAGTCAAATTTCTTGTATTTTTACGTATTCGTAACGAGTGTAAAACTTTCTCCAATATAGCTATAGGAACCGGGAGAGCGCATCAAAAGTTATATTCATTATTATCCCAAATAATTTTTTTAACTTCAAATTGCCAGAACATGTAATTGGATATATATATATATCCACAAGCAACGATTACGGAAATAAACACCGGTCAAGGAAATTAAACGAGGTAATATGACTTGCGTAAACTCAAACGTTTGAGAACTGAAACCTTTCTCTTTGTGAGCTTCCATGTTGGATAACTGCGCGCTTTTGCTTCTGGCTGGCTTGCCGTTAAGACGCTACTTTCCTCGCTGACGCTTAGACGCGTCGCTTAGCCTCTGCTAGTTATTGTCTATTGTTCTAAAAATGTAATCTATATAAAATTAGGAGATTCATAGCGCAGCCACAGTGATGATGTACATTGAAAACGAGTATGTGGCTTAAGATTTAACTATCAAGAAATAAAATTGTGTCGGGAATTTACGACTACGTCTATCTTCGAGTGTCATCTTTCTAACTATGTAGTAAAGCCTCTCCAAGTTATTACAAAGCAAAGAACATCGCCAATCTGTTGCAGCTTTTAATAAAAGTATTTGAATAAAAGCATATATAATATAATACATTTTAATGATGCCGTTATGAAATATTTTAATTTTTAAATGGGCTAAAATTAATTGTAAATTTTACTTACAGTTGATATTCTTGTTAAATTCTGTAGTGTCAATTTTACTATTAAAAATAAGGTTCGTTGCAGCGCCACTGTAAGCATGCCTAATTTTGCCACTTTAGAAGCTGGTTAGATTAGTGTCCTTACTATTAGAAGATTCTGCTTTGACGAGAAAATTTAAAGAAAAAAGCTTTTTTATCTGCTGTTGGACATGAAAATCAAAATTTTACTGGAGAGGATGCATTTGATGAGAATTTGATCTCGCTTCACCAAGATTCAGGAAATTAAAATGTTAAAAAAGCTTGGTAATTCCAATAATTTTTACTTTTTCCGGCTGAAAACCAAGGATAAGGAAAGTAGGAAGAATTATAGTCAAACGTTTTACCTTAAAATGGCTTCTTTTAAAACTTTGAAAATAAATTCGTCTATTATTAATAGGAAAGACGCATATCCAGTGAAATTTACAGTTTAAATATAAAATCTTTAAATCCTTCTTTCTCGCTCTTGTAAAATTACGGGATGAGGTTCCGCCTTCTATTTCTCTTGCCCGTGGTTCATTCGGGCTAGAATATTCAAAAGAAACGGCCCAAAAAGATTTTAAAATAGCAATTTTTTAACCCTGATTATTGTTTTTTCCTAAAAAATTAAATTTTCTTGATCTCAAGCTAACAAAAATTCCAAAAGTTCATATACTTATTTTTAAACAATTCTTTTGAATAAAAAGTAGGCACATTTTTTTCTGCTCTCTTAAACATTATGCGTAATCTTTAAGGGTTTAATTATAACAAAACATCTTTTCTTATCCTCCTTCCGATTTCAGATAAGCTTATCATAATTTCTTAGTTTAAGGGTTAAATTTGATAGTTAAAGCGAGCTATTTTAAGGGGAAAATTAATGAATTGTGAATGAATAAATTAATTATTTTCTGTAAGTATACTTGTGTAACTAAACTTAAATCATATTTTATGTAGTCAATCTCTGTATACATATTTTTTATTCTATTTATTAAGTATTGTGGAATTACAATGTAAAATCCTGCTTACAATGTAAAATAAAATATAAAAAATGTAAATCTATAATTTTTTGATAAGTTAGATTGCCCTCTAAAAAGTTTAATTGTTTTAAATTTAAAATCTCTTCTTTTATTAAAAAGTTAAATTTTACTGTAGTTAATGATTTGGAGATGAAGATAATCAATTTCTTGCTGACTTGCAATTTTGTATTAATTTTTAAGCAAGAAGCGTATATTTGGAATTTTTCTATGAACTCAAAATTATTGACAGTAATCGTATCACCTATGTATCTGTAGATATTTTCAAAGAGTTTTAAATTACTATTGTCCACTGGTTGCTGAAACTGAATCTTTGGTAAATAAGTAGAAGTTAGAATGTTGTGTTGAGAAGCTCATGCCAGGATTAGGGGTTCTTTTTATTTGTTTAAAAGTAGTGTTATTAAATTTAATAAAATTGTGAAACAATGTGCAGTTGCAGGAAATCTTTCCATTTGGTTTCTATTAATACTGAAAGCATTTCGGGAAATAAATTTCGAAGTCATAGCAGACTATTGTGATTTTTTTTCAATGGAACAGTAGTTTAGAAGTTTTCAAAATCACAGCAGTTAATTTCTTTAATTTCTAGATTTTTTAATTTCAGAATTAACTGGAAAGTTACTATTAATGATCCAACAAAACTGTGGTATTTTTAGCTGAATTAAAAAATCGAAGAATTAATCTTTTTAAGCTGTAGTGCAAATAACTAGTTAATATTCTTTTTCAAATTTTTGGAGCTGTTAGCAATAAATAACGAACTTAAGTGGCGTCTAATGGAATTCGGGAAGAGCATAGAGGCTAGGGAATTTATTGTAGTCAGTTGGAATTGAAATTTTAAGTGTGAGGTGAAAAGCTTTGAGCTCTTTCTGTTGTTATTTCGTAAGTAACTGACTGATAGAGTTTTGCTTCAATTAGTTTGCTATAAAATTGCTTTCAAATGACACTGAAGTTGTTACTTGCTTTATCTATTTTCGCGATTGTAAATTTCTGTTAAATTTCTTGCATTCTGTGCTTAATTGTATTTCAGTTTTGCTGTTGAATTTTATGTTACGTAAGGGCCAAGAACATAATGTTAATAAATAAAATTAAAAACACAAATGTCAGTAATAAAAAGACGTTACGCTAGACAGTGGACACCAGACCCAGGTTATACGCCGAGTTACACAGTTAATTATCGACCTCCACAGGTGATCCAAAAGGCTTGGCCCGAGGAGACAAAATAGGAAGTCGTAGGTTGACACGGTCCACAAGGGTGAAAGGTTACACTACATGTTGGGTAGGTCCGCAAGGGTCAAGGCTTCCTCTGCTTGAAAACACAAGTCTGTGGCGTCCAATCGTAACCGGGATCTAGTCGGTCATAACCAAACCACTGGAGAAAAATTAACTATTCGCCACGAGTGAACCAACGGAGAGCCTAGAGGACCTTGATGCTTTGTTGTTTTTCCTGGCATTCAGCAGAATAATTCTTTCCTGCACTTGCCAGTATCCTCAGAGAATCCCAGCTGGCCTGACATATGATGAAGTCCGAAGATAAGAGTTCTTTATATGAGGTAGAATTGAAGAGATGATACAAGAAGCCCTTTTTTTCGATGTTTTCAAAGCAATGCTTGAGACTGGTCATGTGGGATGTGGTGGCGAGACCGAAATGCCGAATTTGCCAACTACTGCACTATTTATATTATATACAATAGAGAGTCAGCTCTTAAAAAGCGTAATAAATATCTGCGAATTATCAGGCATTTGCGGGCCGGAAATTACCTAGCCGATCAGCGGCAGTTGCGAAGACCAGAATTCGAAAAGACAGAAGTAGCATTTCGCACAGGAATACTGGAAGAAATGTCCAAAATATAGAAGTAACAACTCAAAATGTTTATAAATATTCGCCTATATGTTGGTTAAGTCAGAAGTATTAAATAAAACATAAAAACAACGGAAAATATAAAATACTTTTCCGCCGAACCCAGAAGGTCAGTCTGTTCTCTCATTGGTGTACTTGATTCATGCAAATGAGGGGGCCGGTGAATTGACTTATGAGCCTATCCTCGTTCAGAATCTCGTAGTTGAGAATTTTGGCGAAGTTAGCAAGATTATTACTAATCGTTCTAGTAAAAAACTTATCATTAATTCTAGTTGTAAATTTCTTGATGGATTCTATAGTCGGAGTGGAGACATCTATTTCTAACAAAGTAAGGCGCACAAGTTATAATTCTCAGCAACTTGTTCTGGACCACTTGAAATCTCTTGTAGCCCTTTTCGTAACCATTAGCTCAGGCGGAGGAGTCAAAATCAGCCGGATGACCGAGAGAAAAAATCTTTTCTTCAAAAGAAGAGAGAGCTTCTCACTTTTGAGAAGGGGGACCAGAGGACTACTAAGCAATATCATCATATATAGCAACACCACAGTCCCGGGACAGACAAGGCAATACCAGTACGGTAGCTGCCGAACCTGAACCCACCACCGAAAAACCGGTGGTTCTAGTCCTATGAAGACAATTTATGTACCCCAGGAGGTGAGTGTAGGTATTAGCCGGAACTTCCGGATTTCCCTCAGTTGACCCCAGGAGGGATAATAAAAAGACAAAAAAAGTGTTGTGTAAGTCATCTAAGAATAATGAATATTGATATGTTGAACTGAGAAAACACTAAAAAATATATAAAAATGTATGGCAATGTATCGGAATTCTAAACATATGCTGCTTTTAAAAATTTTGTGTTTTTATGCTGAATTTTATGGGGCATAAATACGAAGAAAGCAATGCATAATAATAAACCTGGAAAAACAAAAAGAGTTGTGTTAACAGGAGTGACACTAAGAGCAGACTGGTAGACTGCGAGCTCAGCGACAGCATAAAAACCTTAACAAATCACCTAGTGCGACGTTAAAATTTAAATGTTTTCATATTTTCTTTCTTTTTAAGCGATTTTGTTTTCTTTTAACTTTAGGATAATGTGATTTTATTCTAAATTATATTTAGAGAGATTTTACCTTATGTGGTTTTGTATATTTGAGTAACAATACACGTAACAGAACTTAACGATCTTTCGCAGACGAGAAAGAAGGATGACTTATAATTGCAAACACTTATCTAGTATATAAATATGTATTATATATATATATATATATTTGCGTTTTACTTCGGTATTTATCTCCAAACTCCGTTAATAAATCAGAGAGTTTTTGTTTCTTTTCTTCTGGTGGAAATTTCGTGGCTATTCAAAGTAACTGATCCCTTCAGAGACTTTACGGTTAAGTTCTTACAGATATTTCACAGCAGTTTCTTACATTTCAAGAAATTTCTACAAGCGCATATTTTAAAATTGAGTTTGCGTTAAAAAATATCATGATTTATTGGTAGAAACTGTTAAAATAGAATAAAAAGATGAATAAGAAACTGTTGATATTGATTGTTAACAAAATTGCGCATGGTTTCCAAAGTGCCGCGCATTCTGAAAATTTATTAACTTCTGCTACGTTAATTACGTTCAAACGTAGGCACCAAACTAGCTAACTCTAAGATGAATATTGACTAAATATGCTTTTGTTTTTTTACAGGCGGTTCTTTACAATGATCGTTCAGTGCTAGAAAATCATCACGCTGCAGCTGCTTGGAGCTTGTTTCTATCAGACAGTCGTTTCAACTGGTTACAACATCTAGATGCAGCAGAATTCAAGAGATTCCGGTTTCTAGTCATAGAGTGCATACTGGCCACTGATCTCAAGCGCCATTTTGACATTTTAGCAGAATTTAGCGCCAAAGTAAATAGTATTTTACATCCTATATTATTTTATATACATATATTACATAATAATTAGCAAAATGAATGATTACCTAAAGTTGTTACTTTGATTGCAAAATTATTCAACCAATATTTTTGCGTCAACATGATGAATATTGGTGCTGTTGTATTTTTGGGCCCATACGAACTACGAAGACCGTTTTTTTCCTGTCTCTAATTTAAATTTGCATCCAGCATGAACGAACTTCAAAAAAAATTTATTTAAAACCATTTCATTAAATTTATTTATTTACGATAAAGAATGCTATTTTTAAAATAGACAGTTGAACTTTTGTGACTTTCATCTTTGAAATCTTTACAGCTTACAGTTTGTTACATGATCCTCGTGTGCTTTGCTATAATAAAAAAAATATCTTACGAATGTTTAGCGCAAATAGTTTACCAAAAGCTCCCAAAAGAGTGCTAATATGAATACGAGAATTTTTTTGGGTTTGGATTGAATTCCATAATTTTGCAATTGCCTGAAGAACATCTTCGACACAGTTTTTTCGACCTTTATTCCTCCACCGCATAAATTCACTGAGTTATAGCAAGACTTCAGTTGACATGTTTTGCAAAAGAGCTTTGGCTTCCAGTAACTTCAATCAGAAAGCACTGTCGTATTTCGTGGCCAATGCCACCAAATACCTACTGCTTAAATAAGGTATTCCAATGTTGTTTTTTTTACATACAAAGACACTCTCGTCGATTTCAACGACATTTTGGATCCCAATTCGCATTTAGTACGTTTGATCCGATGTTTTACGTGAGCCTTGTTCACGAAAATGTTTTAGTCAGTGGTCATAGTATTACAAACCTTTAACTGTTTCTAACCCCCTTCTTATGTTTAGCGTTATTTCTTCTGACCAACAGTGCCTGATACGTTGCCTTCATGCAAATTCCTTTTTTGGGCGCGAAAAAAAAACTGTTCCCAATACGAGTGCTCTTATTTTTAAGCTTTGTTTAATTTATAACGCCATGCACGTTCGTTATAAGGTTTAATTTCATTATTGTTCTCGGAATTAGTAATGCGTGGTAAAATTTTCTTTTCTTAGAAAAAGAGAGTATCGGTATTTTCCAGTCTATGACAAATTAAAAGAAGTTAAAGAGAGTTAACGGATGAAATATAAATTTAAAAAAAAAGATGGAATACCAGCGTCGCGAAGAAACGAACATGAGAAACTATTGTGTCTGTTATTTGGATTAAATCCTGACATACAGAAATTCAGTCGTTACTTTTCTACTGTTTGCGTATGAGGAATAAAACAAGAATTTCTTCTCGTGTTTTTCAAAATCTTCCCGAACAACTCTAAAAGCAATACCTTTAGTAGTGTTCTGCTCATCAGTTTTCATGTGAAGTGAGAGGTAATGATTTTTCAGCAGCTATGACATGAACTTTCTAATGATTTCTGCTGTTTGAATGTGCCAAGTGCCACTTCTCCTAAACTCATTACCACCATCTTTCTCGTCCATCACGAAATCGTTTGTAACGCCAAAATAAATAAATAAATAAATAAACCATCGAATTCTGTTAGTGCTTGTTCCTTGTATATTTCACGGCATTTCAAAGTTCCTGGATGTTATTTCGTTTTACAGCAAACTTTTATCGCTATTCTTTTATCGTCTTTCGAATCCATAACAAAATATTCTCTCTGGGTCAAAGCAAACTATTAAACGTGAGGAAAATTTCCTACATAAGATGAGGATATTTTAGAAAAAGCAAGTTGAAATATCATAGTAACAAACGCTTTCAATTAACTTTTTCAGATGTGCAGGAATTCAAAATCCTAAATTTCCTAAATCTAAAAAATCCTAAATCTCCTAAATCTAAATCAGTGTATACTGATCGTTGTTTCAAAATACGAATTACTGTAGAACAATAATAATTTCGCAAGAATCATAGAATAATTAAACGATATACTGGTTACCAGTTGTTGTTTATCAAAGAAATGGCATCATTCCTTTTGGTTGAATTATGGGATGGCTGATATAGCATAGGATGATTACGTAGGCTGACTGAATTACTGTTTTGAATGAACTGTTTTAAATTACACAGAGCTTTATTTTCTTTTAGTCATTTACTGACCAACCTCTCCCATTCGCAAATATATCAAATCTCCAGATTTTAATGAAAAACAGAAATATGTTTTTAGTCGTCAATCATGAATTATTACTCTCAACCTACAAACATATATCGGAAGTCTGGGTATATTTGAAGGGCTTTATTCCGGTTTCTCTCTGAAGGATAATGCCTTGTTTTTTTTTTTTTTTTGCAAAAAACGCTTGGAGAGTCCTTCTTGAAAGTAATTGCCATGTGCAGGAGATCAAGTGCAAACTTTTGAAAGAAAGATTTTCTTAACTAAAAAACACAAAACTTCTAACACAGAAGTTAAAGTTAATCTTGTAAAAAATTTAGATTCTAGGAAAAAAATAAATGTTTGTTACTATTAATGCCAAAAATTAGTTACGAGTGTTAATAAAACTAAGCTTCTTGAAGAGCGGAAAATGTTTGTGAAGCCAGATTAGAATACACCAACAGCTTGACCTAGCAATATCTCAATAGCTGAAACAGAGAAAAGTTACATATTCAATCAGTGGGATCTCATAAATTCTGTAACAGTGAAGCAACTGAATGAGAGAAGAAAAAAAAATTCTTTCTGTCTTGGATGTATGGTCACAGAAGTTTTATTTTGTCGTAAAGTCTCGTAAATTCTGCAACACTGAAGCAGTTCGATGCATGACGTAAAGAAACCGTTTTCGTCTCAGATAAATGGACACGGACGTGAAGTAGAGAAGCCATTTCTTTCTCGTATATATGGAAACAGATTTTTTTTTATTCTGAAATATGTAAACGACTCCTAGAATTTAGAATTTTTTAATACTCTGTAGTTCTTTCCTTTATCTTTCAGGAAATATTACAGTTTTTAAAATAAAATTTTATGGAATGAATCATATACAGTCAAACGAGATATCTGAATTGAGATGATAATAACCAATTGCGGAACAAAATAATGTCATGGAATGGGATAAGTTTTATGATCAAGCTTCGGAAAACCCAAATTTGCTGCGTAAGAGAAATGTGCATCACATATGACCTTAATGAAATAATAGTCTACTTATAATGTGCAGTTAAATTTTATACCTCTTTTGTTTCTGAAGAACGATGGCAGGCTCAACACGTTTATTATGTAAAACTTTTTCTGACGTCTTTCTTCGTCATGACTAATTCATTCCTATTATGTCACCTTGAAGTTCTGCTTTTGCTTCGCAGAAATGTAGTTAGCCCAGACATGAATGTACTTTTTATGATTACTTCACTCCTAATATGCTTAAACGTGATGTTAACTATAAAATAGAATACGCTAATCACCAAAGCCATTTTGTTCTCAGATTACAGACGAAGAATCTCCTATGTTGGATTGGAGCAGCGAAGCTGATCGCCTTCTGGTTATGCAAATGGCCATTAAACTAGCGGACATTAATGGTCCCTGCAAGTGCCGACAATTGCATGTACAGTGGACGCACCGCATTGCTGAAGAATTCTACGAACAAGTACGTATCATATACTGGCTTTTGTTAAATTATTTTGTTCGGTATGTTCGTTAGCGGTGCCATCTTCCATATCGTTAGGCCCGGGGTTCAAATCTTGGGGAATACATGGATGTTTGTAAATACATAACATCGTTATGTCTTGGGAGCACGTAAAGGTACCATTTAGCGGGAAAATCCTCTCCAAATGTTAATATCAAGAGAGAAAAGCGACCCTTGCATCTATGCCCGGAGTATTCTTTATCAAATTAGGTAAAGAGATGGACAAGCTAATGCTGTCACCTGTAAGGTGACCAAGGCTTGTCCGATGACAGGTGTCAGCTATAAGGTGCCCAAGGCTTGGCCGAGATAGGCAATCGTTTCTATCTTGCCATGAAGAATTTCATGAGCTTGATCTAGGTTATGTTCAGATCATAATAACAAAATACTTTACTGAGTTTGTTTTCGGGCAAGTTGTACTTCGAGATCAGTGTTTTGTAAAGTAGGTTAAGTTTTCTAATAACAAAGCCTTCAAGAAAATAAAAATATCAGCTGATCAATGTTTTGTAAAATAGCTTAAGATTTCTAACAACAAAGGTTTCAAGAAAATAAAAATATCGACTCTTAAACATTACCACTGCCCTGTTTAGGAATGAATATTGTACAAGGTAGTCAGTTAGGTTATTAACTTATGCAGATAATGTTAAAAAAGGTTGTGACCTTTTGTTTCATTTGAAGCTAAATAAGTTGATGTTTTTTGAAGTAATGTGAAAGCATATTCATTTCTAAGTTTTTTGGGACTTTCTTCTTAATGGGAAGTTTACACTTTGAAATTTTAAATTCTATTAATTATTTATAAATATTATTAAAAGCTCTGTTTTTAATACATATGTAAAATGGCTTCTTAAAATAATTAATAATTTATTTTATGCAAATAAATAAAATTGCTTTAAAGACAGGATATATTTGAAAAAGTTTCGAAATTAATTATGCATCTGAAGCATACTTACGTAAAATGGGGTCATTTTTAAATTATGCTTATTTGTTTCCAGTCAATTGTACTAAAACACGCGAAAGCTGCTTGTCAGCTAAAGTTATGATTTAATAATCTGTTAATATATTAGCTAATTTCGTTTCTTAGGCAGTATAGATAGTATAGTCATATAATTACAACGTTTGAACTGTTTCCACAATGTAAATGGAAAAAATTCAAAAGTACATGCACACGTCATGTTTATAATATAAAAGTATGTTTCCTCTACCAGCTTTTATGATGTAATTCCCTGTTCATACGGAACAAATATTTATAATAAAAATTGGACTTATAAATCATAATAAGAACTAATTATTTAGCACTTAAATACTGTTTTTTATTTTAAATTATGAAACAGAATATTATGATCAATATACACATCTTATGCGGTCCAGATGCATAGAACTTTCTTCTACTTTTTTTATAGTAAGGCGAATAGTACTACACATTCCATTTATCAGTAAAATGTTTACTGTATAAATTATAAATACTAATAGATTTTTCGGAACCAGGAAATGCGAAAGAGGAATTATGTGTTAGCCGGGATTTAATAGCTCAATTCTTCCAGCAGTGAACATAATAAACGCGCCACAAGACCACACACTAATAAATGCGACAATTCCTTACATTTTTTGTCACTTAAAAAGCCCAACTGAAGAAACGGTAGAGATCCAGTCGAGCAAATCCAGTTCTTGATTCTTCCGCACCATTTTGTTCAGAGAGCCATTGATTTTAAGATTTTCGGACATTTAACTTTTCAGAGAGTGCCATCGCTAGGATTCTAATCGTGGATCTTCTATTTGTAACGCAGGTAACTTAGAAGGAAATTAACATAGTAAATATAATATCATGATAACCTTCAAATATAAAAAATAACTCTTCTAATTGGGTATGATTTTATTAAATGTCAGTAATTTTAAGCATCGTCTTACGGCAAGCTATATTTTTATTTGCTATGCATTTTGGCAAACATTACACAATGTTAATGAAATATATTCTGATTCAGTATTGAAAAGTTTGCTGTTTCTTGATAGGGTGATGAAGAGCGTGCGTTAGGCTTACCAATCTCTCCTTTCATGGACCGCGATCGACCTCAGCTGGCCAAACTTCAAGAGTCTTTCATCAATCATCTCGTAGCCCCACTCTGCAGAACATACGCTGAAGCCGCGTTGCTGCCAGGAGTTTGGGTGAGATTGGCAGATGACCAAAGTAAGAGCTTTAGGATATTACGTTCTTTTTTACGATAGACTTTTTACTTTTCGCAGCAATGCGAGTTTGAATAAAAAGTTAATTAATTTTCTGAAGTTACTGAAAATCAAGATGT
This sequence comes from Stegodyphus mimosarum, assembly GCA_000611955.2. Classification (NCBI taxonomy): domain Eukaryota; kingdom Metazoa; phylum Arthropoda; class Arachnida; order Araneae; family Eresidae; genus Stegodyphus; species Stegodyphus mimosarum. Next base: position 236,665 of record KK120692.1, on the reverse strand, counting down.
TCAACTACGTTAAAATGTCGAATTTTAGAAAAATATATCCGTGTATTCCCTTGCGTACATTTTATCTTACATTTACGTATAAGAAAATGACTTATGTATGCAAGTGCAGCGGTCCCGATATGCAATTAAGGCGCTCGCACTAGGAAAGCCATCCGAATGTCGGCAATACAGGCCGAAGCGCACTTTTTGCCTGGCATAACGATTTTCAACTTCTACGAAATGAACTTATGTCTGCTTCGTAATACCTTTTAATGCTAAAAATACATCGAACACCTTCTAATCGTAATATCGCGGTACATCTTGGGATATCAACAACAGAAACACGGTAAAAATATTTGAAACAGTTTTTGATTCGATATGATATAATGGCTTCTTGACTATTCAATAATGCTTCACCTTAGCAAAATACTATTTTTGCTATATTTAAGTATATTCTTTTACTTCATGTGGACTACATCTTGCATTTATGTCGTGCCGTAATATCTTTAGACTTTGTTAAAAATGCAATTTCATATTTGTATTTTTTAGACCTATTTTTAAACAAAAGCATTTATATCATGAAATAATTACTCCAACTCAAGTAATAAATATTTAAAATTACAACAGTAGTAAATAGTACTTTAAAATAACTTAATATTTTTTAAATAATTTTATTATAATAACATCACAAGAAGTATTCAATAACCTTTTACATTACTAATCAAAATAAAATAATTGCAAGGTATAAAATAATATAACAACTAAAACCAATGCTTGTTTAACTCTACAAATATATGAACATTAAATATCTTTTAACAATATTTTCTGTTATATATTAAGAATTATAATAGCCTTAAAAGGAATCATAAATAAATATTGTATTTATATATTTCATGTAACTTTTGAATGCAATGTATTTTATGTGAATATGTCTTGTTATTAGTTGTATTTCACTAGTTATACTTTTGTAGTATAATTGCAATAATTGTAATTAACATTTTTTTAGAATCCTTAAAATATAAATTTAGAATACTTTTACTAAAAGTTAGTTCCTAGACCAAGTTTACTATAGTTTATTACATTTTCTTATTTGAATCATTTCTTTAACTGGAAATGAGGACTTTTCATCAACCATGACAATATTTTAGAATAGCTTCTATTACGATAAACTAACATTTTCAGTCTGTGTTGTTAATTTAGGCAACTATTTGTGTTTATTTATAGTCATTTTGATTGTATATTTGTCTTTATAATGTTATATATGTATTGTTTTTGTTTATTAGGTGTCTTTCACACAATAGCTTTGTTTTGTAATTTTGTTTAACTTGGTTTATGACAATTTAGTATGCTTTAAAAAGCTTATATCGTGTTGAAGCTTATACCGTGATATGATGTTGTATTTAGATCTTGTGATTCTGAATCGATTGACATTTTGAATTACGAAAAGTGCCCAGTTAAAAACCCTCCAATCGAGTTTAATGAAATTTCTGTCGCTAATCTGAAGATATTTGACGAAATCTGACCAGATTTCCGACATTTGGAAGTTTCTGTAAAAAGCATTTTCGAAACTAAAGGAGGGATTTTATCTGGAGCTTCTAGCAGTGCTGGGGGCACTCCTATAAATAAAGCTGTATTTGAATCAGTTTTACCTGTCTTTATTCATGAGTTATTTATAGCTTTATAAGATGAAATTTGTTTCAATAAAATAACAATTTCTCCCAGTAATTCTGGTGAATATTTCATCAGATTTCTACAACTTATAACCGGCAACAGTATGTTTAGAAATGGGCCACATATGATGAGTTTTCTCGTGATTATTTTATATTTTCCTTCACAGAAATTTATTAACAGAATCTATTAACTTGCCAACATCGTATTAATATATGGCCATGGTGTAAATGAACTTTTTCCATGACGGTTTGTAGAGTGATTTATTTTAAAATACTTTCAGGCACAGAAGAGTTATCGGAGGATGATTTAGATTTACCTCGGCGTGTGGAGGAAATAATCACGGGTAAGTAGAAGATTCCATGTTTATGCGCTTTTTCGCTGTCTTTAGTGTGCACTATTTAATTACAACATCATTCCCCTTCGCAGCTGGAGGAATGTTAAAAGGAGGAATTCGAAGACGCCGTAAAGCCGTTCTGTGCCAGCAAACTAAAAACTTACAAGATAATTATGATTACTGGTTAGCTGTACTTAGGAGAGAAGAAGAACAACAAGAAAAAGTACTGGACACTTAAATGGTAAGAATGAACTCATAAAACAATCCTTCTGCCCCCCTCCAAAAAGTGTCCTTATTTTCTCTTGCATTTAACAGATATGCAAAATGAGTTTACTAAGACTATGTTTTTAAAAAATAGAAAATGGAAAACAATAGCTCATTCTTACAAGTCTTGAAATATTTCCTAACACTTGGCACGTTTATACAGCAGTTTGATTCATTTATAGAACTTATCTTTTGGAATATTGTTTAAGGCTCTTAGTATCCTGAGCCGCTTCAACGCCATTAGAATAATGACGTTCGAGTTGCGAATTCGTTTTAGGGACGAAAAATTTGTTTTCAGGTGTCAAACCTGGTGAATAAGGGAAACGGTCAAGAACTGCGAGACTTTTCATTGCCAGTCTGCTTAATGATTCTGGTAATCTATGGTAATGTATCATTGTACAGAAAAAATAATTGTACAGTTGAGCTTTTTCTGGCCTAATGTGCTGAATTCCCTTCAGAAAACCGTCTTTATGGAGGCCATCGTTTATTCCTCAGGATCAAATTCCAAGGGAATTATCTCTTTCCGGTTTAAAATGATCACCTAAAGGGTTTTTACTCGAGATTTCTGAAACGGATGTTTTCGTTATCACAAACGAACCTTCTCCAATCCAAGTAGATGATTAGCATTACATCCGGTATTGTGAGCAAATCATTAAGTCTCATCTCATTCACAATTTATTTGGAAAAGACAGGAGTAATTTTCGCTTTGCAGAAAATTTTATTGCTACTTTTTGTCATATATTTCAGCCATGTCAACAGATAGATTAATAGCATAGTACATATTTTCCATAAACAGACTTTTGTTTAGTAAAAGCAAAGTGAGATGCAATAATGATAAATTCAGGTAATTATCATTTCACTGGTTAACTCGAGTTTGCTAGTGAGAGGTTTATCCTAAAACTTTGTAGATGCATTGGGTAAAATCAAATCGTGATGAAAAGCTATGTTATCTGTAAACGTTCTTCTGGAAATGAATATTTTATTATTCCTAATAAAGACTGCTCATACATTTAAGATAAATCTTATTTTTTAAAGTATGTTCAACTCTTAACTTCTGTTAGCGTTTTCCAGTGCAACAGAGCTCCAAATATCCGAAATAAATGTGCCTACACCCCGATAGGGATTTCAGAATACTAAGTTGCCTTATTCCTGTAAACCAGAACTATATTGTGTTTTTAAAAGTTATTCTGCGCCTATTATTTGCGTAGTTGTTGATTGCAAATATATACATTCAAATGCAAAAGTAAAAAAAGTATTTTAAAAAATGCGATTTTTTTGCGAATAAATTTAACGTTGCAAAAATTATGCAATCCAATTTTTTACACGATCTCCCTATCGTCGTATAGTTTAGTAGAAGTTTTATTTATTTCAAAATCTAAATTATATATCCAATATGTTTTCTTTCGTTAGACTAAACTTGACAGAGATATTTAATATCAGAATTTGACGCCTCTTTCTGCTTGAGTTAAAAAATAAATTGAATAATTTAAGATTGATTTTTTTTCTCTGGTGCCATTCAGTTCTATTCTTTTGTTATTTACGAGGGTGAAACAATCATTAATTTAGAATTTTGTTACGTATGGTGCAATGCAGAATTTTTGCACGGGTAATCTAGCAGTTTCTAGTAGCTAAAAATACTTATAGATAGTGTCATACAACTTCATCACTTTAAATCATACAAAAGAAACTGATTAAACTTTAAATATTTTTCAATTTTAATTCATGCAACTGATGTTATGAGTTTACTTTATTTATGGCAGTATTAAACCTATCACTATTTTCTAATATACGAATGCTATGAGATTCCGTAAATTGAATAGCTTGATTGAAAAATGTTTGTGTGGTTCAATATTTTTCGAGCAAGAGTGCATAATATCTTTATTTGCATACAAATACAAACACATCGCTCTTCGATTTGTGTGCGGTTTCCGAACATATCAAATTTGAAAATAAAATATCTCGTTCAGTTTCAGTCGTGTGCGAGTTAAAAGTTTTTCATTTTATTTTTTTATAAGTATAAAATAAAATATACATAATATAGTATATATAAAGTAATGAGTATAAAACTTTATTGAACACAATCATAGAGACCAAGGAGCAGTATAAAAAGCGAAATTTTATTAAGTTTTATAATATTTTTAAATTAAAAAAATGTCGTAGCATGAATATGTTTTTGCAATAAGAACTGTATGTTCACTACCGAAGATTGAGAAAATAAAAGCCACAAAATAGCCACAAAAAGATTTTATGAACACGGTGTTTACCATAATGAAACTGAAGTACTTTTATTTATTTTTTCATTTATTGTATTTTTCTTAATGTAGACTGTGAAGACTCTTAGATTTTTGAAGCAGAAAACACGAAAACTCAGCTGTGCTCTCGCTGAGATTCAAACCACATATTTGGATCTTCAGTCGCCACCTGAACGAGCTGTAACTAACACCGCCACAGCATACGCGAAGTAACACGAAGTAACTCCTTATTATCTTTTCCATTTAAAGAAACTGAGAAAAGCATGAGACCCAGTCTACTAAATCCAAACGGTAGCATAGTTTCCTCCTCCATATATTTCAGTTCAAACACATCTTTAGATACTGTTATGTTTCCGGGGCATAAATATAAAAAATTAACTATACCATCGCCGGGATTCCGACCGCGGACGTTCTACAACTAAATGGACGAGTTGATCATTTCCATTACGACAGCGGGCAAAGGAAACGGCGATAATTCCTTTCATTCTCACCTCCATTCTCTATCCATTTAAAAGGCGACTGGAGAGAGGCAAGATCATCTACCTTTTATTGTGGACACCACTATAGAAAGTACAAGAATTCTAATAGCAGAGTAAGTGTAAAAAATCAACCGTGACTTCTCTTGGATTCGAGCCATGAATTTCCAGCTGGACGAGCTAACCACTTACACAATGAGAACACATACGGGAGAACTTGATATTTTACATGTTGTCTTCATTTTGTAAACTATGCAGTTATATAATGTACTGCAGTGGTTTGAAACTTAAATAGCACGCGGGCCGTATGAAGGGTCTCAAAGCAGATGAGGGGCGATATTTTTTTTTTAACTTTTACAAAACGAAAACTTTTATTAACAAAATCAAAAGAATGCTGTAAATAAATGCTGATTATTTAATAAGCTTACTAAACATTTATCAAAACATACATAAACAATAATAATAATAATAATATCGTACATGAAAAAAATCATATTTATATTTATTTAATTTCCTTTCTTGAAATTTAAAGTTTGATACTTGCAAGACATTTTTGATGCTTATACTTTATAATTCAAATATATTCGCAACTCAACATTGCGTAATTAAACTGATATTTCTTTCAAAAGATTCTTATATGCTGAATTAATCATTAAATAACTTACTTTAGTTTAAAGTAAATGTAAACAAATTACAAAACTTAGTTTTGTAAAATAGTTTGTAAAATTTTAAAATAAAGTTTAATAATTTTTCTAAGTTTTAAAAGCTCTAATTTAGAAATGGAACAACACTTGGGAATAATGTTTCGTGAGTACGGATTGGAGAAGCGTGGATATTAGTAAATAAGTAACGCCTTTGTGGTACAGGATTTCTTAAAATACCAATGAGCTTAACGTCTCCTTTTCGAGAGGTTGCTGGTAGGCGAGAAAGGATAGATCTTTGGATCAGTATATAATATTTTTTTGGGGGGGAATATCAGTATAATTGATTATGTATGCATTATATCTGCACTATAATTTTGATAATCTAGTTTTCATTGCGTAACTCCTGTAACATGAAAGTACACTCTCTGTCCTTAATGTGATTGCATTCTTTGATTTTAGAAGGTAACTGTTATTTATATCACTAACTGCGAAGTAACATTAATACTTATCTCTTATTACTGATGTCCTTACTATTATTATTTTCTAAATACTAGATATTAATTAGTATTTCATAAATTTAACGTGTGTTAATCGGTTATGGTTACATTGTTCATTATAACTGTGTGTTGTCTATTTTTTTATCATGCGTTGTTCACTAATTATTAGTTACTGCTATAGTTATTATGCTACGTCAAAAATTATTTTTATACTGTTTTGTACTTCAGAACATGATAAGCGCATATGATTACTCTAATACATTTTATTCAGTCAATAAATATCTGCCTGAGCTGTCATCCAGTCCGTCGCCCGAAGTTTGTCAACAAGTAGATTTCATTACTGATGGGATACGTTGGCTGTTCTCGCAAAGGAAGGTAAATTGTGCTGCCAGCGGAGTAGAAGAGTGTTCTACGTCAAAATTTGGGACCGTCTCATAAAAAGTCATACTTAACCAATAAGGTGGCCAAGAGCCCGGCTTATAAAAGTCGCTACCCTCTCCCTCTTGGTCTCAATAAAATCCTTATACCTAATCTGGAATCTGATCCATATCAGTAAGAATACAAAGAACAACAAATATGATGATGAGCTTCTTTTCTTTTATTTCAGGTTTCCAGTCGAGGGACCAGAGACTCCTGTACATAGACTAGAAAAAGAGACCCGTGAGTGCGGGTGTTTCAGGACTCTCGCTTTGAGAATGCATGCATCTGCGCCCCAATGTGAACTACTACAATTTGCGCGTGCAGGAACTCTTGCGAGACAATCCAGAGCTTAAATTTGTCGGACCTTTTTCCAAGCAACTCTTCAATTCTTTCTGTGATATCCCACCTCTACAGAGACCCGAACCCCTTGACCTCTCCCAGAGGGGTGGACACCGTCACTGGGCAGGTTTCCCTCTTCGTCTACGGGTTCTGATCGTCCGAAGGGAAGCTGTGTACAAAGGTGGCCCATTCTGCTACATCTTCGCCCCCAATCTCCTTTGATCGAAAAACCTTCTTTCCCCTCTATTTTCGTCGTCTGTTTATATGGCAGAGAACAGAGGCGACGCTCATATATAGCTTTTAAATAATAACGTAACCAGAGAATTAGAATATCGTTTCCTTAATCAAATAACATTTTTCATTTATAGTAAACAATTCTTTTCATTTGCTATTAGTGGCTTCAGCATTGATTCCTAAGCCTGGAATATTCTCAGATAAGATTTATGATTACACATTTTTATCTCCAGTCAGCACCACTGTGAAATTACACCACCGGCGCAGAAACTATTTGGTGGATGTTCTTCCTGATAGCAGCCGAGTTTGGGGAGTCAGTGTTTTGAGTAAAAAAAGGCTTAAATAATTTAGAAATACACATAATTCAAGTGTTTCTTTTGGATCATGACGCAATTAATATTTCTTAAGCGGCAAATTAGGCTTTTTTTCTTCAAATGTTCCATAGCGAAAACAATTATCTTGAGCCATAAGCCTAAATGTTTCTGAAACTCTCTACCTATAAAAGTATTCTTTGCTTTGCTCAATAGTTCAAATTTTCCAGAGTATGAAATGAAAGAGCTTTTCGTCGTTTAACATACATATATATATATATATGTGTTAGAAAAAAGAAGTCCGTTATCAGCTTTATATTATAGTCCAAGTTTTTGTTCCTTGCTGTATTCCGTTAGCTATATATTTTATACACTTATTCCATTCTTTGAGTTTTAAATGCAAAAACTGCTATTTTACTATTTTTAAATGATACCCAAATGTTTAAATTAGTATAAAAGTTCAGAAAATCAATTCTAATGTATTTACGAGCTTCATAGAATGTGTGTCTTTTTTAGCTTATTACTCGTCGCATGAAAACCTTTTTTATTTACCTAAAAACTCTGGAATTTACAACTTATTGCCATAACTTTATTCACTGAGTTTATATAATTTTTTTTAAAAAAATTCAAGTTTTTAAAAAACTTTTCTGTGAAGGAATAAAATTGACACACATAAATAAATAAAAATGACCTGAAATTTCACGTTGAATAATCCTGATATTCGATCTGGTTCCGCAGAATAATCCTGAAACCCATTTTATTTTTATTTTGATATATCCTAAATGTTAAATTGTGTAAATAAAGTAGAATCAATCTATTTTTACATTCAGAAATTAATTTTTGTAATTAAATAGAATTTACTTTAAGATCATTATCTTCGGATTTCGAAAACTAACGTTTGCTTCAACTAACTTGAGATTTTGATTAATATAAAATATAAAATAATTTATCGCAAATAACATTTATTGACAGTATTTTCGAACATAAAAAATGAAATTCAACGCAGAATGAAAAAAAATTTAGATTGAAAAATATAATTAAAGCAAAATATACTACAGTCAACTTCCGATTAACGGAGGTGACACAGCAGACACGGTTAACTCTAATCACGTTAACCAGAGGACGGCGAACGAAACATAAGAAACAGAAATAACCCATATCGGACATTAATAGAAAATACGAGTAACAAATTACCTGCATTTTCAAGCTATTTAATCTGAAAAATCTGTTCACTGGTTTACGTAAATTTAATCAGTATTCCAAATAAAAGAAAGAGAACATACTGACAATAGCGAAGGAATAAACGTCATCAGGAATGAAGAAACCAAGTTACAAATAGTACGAAATATGGTATTTACAAGAGAATAATGTCATTAACATCAAACTCGAGTAAAAAAAAGGTAATTAGAGAGTTTTTTTTTGTCTTGCAATGCCTGTACGTTCAAGATTGTACACAATTTAAGAACGTTATATATATATATATATATATATATATTATACACACAAAAAAAAACTTCTTAGTTTTGTAAAACTATCGGCTATCATTTCTGCTATCCCATGGTTATTTCTTTTTAACCCATGGTTTTTTTTATATCCCATGGTTATTTCTTTTTAACCCATGGCTATTTCTATTATTTAATAGATATCCCTTTCGTGTTTTCGTTTAAAAATTTTCATTTCACACTGATAGTTCGAATATATTGATTTTCTATCATTCGAAAATAAACAAGTTTAAATTAACTTTTTTTTTCGACAAGGGCTCGATTAATCTACCTCTAGATAACTGGGAGTTGAGTATTGTTCATGTAAAACAATACCATTGTGGATAACAAATTAGACCTTTACTGCAGTTTCGTAATAAGTTCGTCTAAATTTTCAAGTATCTAAATTTTAGGAATGGGGTAAAAAATTAAATTTTTAATATTTTTCTCAGGGTGTCAAATACCTTTCAAAAGCAAAATATAATTCTAATGATGAAATAAATTTTGTACAATGAACCATCGCATTAAAAAATTGTGATAATAATCCTGCAGAATACTCTCAGACTTATTTTGTGTTTATTTTAACAAAACCGTAATTGGATAATTAAAGTGTAATGAATCCATTTTTAGGTTTAATATGCCAGTATTCGTATCCGTTCCTGAATCATCATGGCTTCTGAACTTAAAAAATCAGTATTTGTTTCAGTTGCTAAACTTAGTAATCGGCTACGGATTTAACAAGCAACAATATTCAGTTTCAGTTGCCCAATTTAGATCATCATCTTTTGGACCTTAAGTACTGAGAAAGTCAATATTTCAATGTCACATCCAAACAAAAAAGGGAATAAATGCTTAGTAATTTTAGAAAACGTTTCAGATATATACTTTTACAGAAAGCAGTACATTTTTATAGTTCTGCCCTCGCTTCAGCATGAGAAAGCTTTATCAAAGGCCCACATGGGACCAATTATCGACTGGTTGGGTCAGTAGCTCGCAAAGGAATTAGGCTGGTTTTAATGCATAGTAAATATTGTTTAACCAGATAACACCTAGGATTGTAAACAAAATTCTTTATGATAATAATGAACCGCAGGCACGTAAGACGCCTTTTGGAACATGGCATTAGCTACAATGAATGCACAATTCATCTGTTTGTATGGACATGTAGTGATACGTCATTCATTTCGTCTAGATGTCTCAAATGAGATATTTAGATTGAATAATGTGGTAATATCGTTTCTGTATCCTTTCGAATGAATTTATACGGAAAAGGGTAAATAAACTATTGCGTGTTAACTCAACTAATATGCATCGGTCCTGTCAGCCTTAACAGTCTAAAATATAGCTGTAACCATGATTCGTTACGGTGTCACAAACAATATGGGAGTAAGTTATGGGCTTTGTATTATTATATTCCCCATTGCTGGATACTGTTGGAACTCCTTATGCATGTATAGTTAAAGAGCCTCTGCTAGAGCAGTAAGATTTAGCTCATTAGCTAAATTATCTTGTAGTGGTAAATCTTTGACGATCCCTAAAAGACTTTCCTACTCATATCACGTTGAGATGGACCTACGTGGAGTTACCTGTGTCCAAGAAAATATTTTAAAAAATCGATCGTACGACCTTATCTTAATATAGTATCATAGTCTGGTATCTTTTTGCCGTTTGTTCGAAATGAAGTGTTGCTCCTTTTATGTCAACATACAATTTGTCGAATGTCACTGTGTCATCAGTAATTCTCTTTTCTGCAGTTCTTATAAAAAAAGGAAGCTATATTATAGTAGCGTAATGAAACATTTATAGATGTTTTCCTATAGCTCTCAGCTACAAAATCTTTAAACGCGTCTCATTTATGTTTTAAAATCGTTGGCATTTAATTTGTTATGAGCAGTTTGCTGTTAATGTGAATTTACAATTTGCATCCCTTATTTATAACTATTCTATTTTCAGTATTATACTTTACAAGTTATTTTTTTAAATATAAATACTTCTATAAGTAATACCACTTTCGTTTAGATTACTTCATTCGAAAACATTCCGTCTTTTGCAGTCAATGTACAAACTGCTTGTAACTGACACAGTCGTATGTAATGTTCCTAAACTGTAGATTGGGTATATCTATGAGCTTCCTGCCGAGAAACACAAATAAATACTTGGATGAACTAAAAACCCCTAGTACGATATTAGTTTCAGTATTTTATTTGCCGCAAGCCTGAAGCATGCGAGCAATGCACAGAGACATATCGCAAAGACATTTAATCGTCAGTACAAATATTTCTGTAGATTAGAAATAACAGTCAAGTAACGTCGGAATTTTCCGGTAAAGAAGCGACGTAAGTAAATCCTGAAGATGATACTTCTCTACAAAATGAAATTTAAACTTTCGTTATATTTTTATTTCCTGACTATAAATCACGTTTATAGATGCCTTCTGTTAGCTCACTGGGTAGTTAGTTCTCGTAGAGTGCCGTGATGTTTTAGAATTTGAATAGCTAGGTGTAAAGAGTGTTGGTAATTAAACTGCAGACATTGACGGTATGTTTGTTTTGAAACTTAATGCGTAAGTGAATGTTAGATGTGACTAATAAAGATTTCGAGTTTACTTGAAACTAGTGAAAAGTAGAGAAACTGGAACTGTATTGTTAAAGTAGCTAATAATAAGCAACTGAATCGGAGTGGCGTAAGTAAATTTGCAGAACTATAATTTGGAAAGTTAAATGGAGCCTTCTACCTCAGCAGCGGGAATAAAAATGGCGGTAAAGGAACACACGTCTGCATTAGAACAGAAGAGAAACATTCGAGAAAGTTGCGATTAAATGACAGAAAATGAGGCTCTAACCATCTGCTCACAGAAATGTGAACAAAAAACAGCAAAACATAAATTCTTGAAAAGTTAAATGAAAAGAGTGATTACAGTTGAAATCAGCAGAGAGAACCAAACATTTTTATAAACGTGAAATTCTTCCAAGAAGTCTTATTCGCAACTTTTCTTTAATAATTTTGTGTGCAAGGAAAAAACATTTTTTGACCAGCACTCACGAGCAAAGAAGCACTAATGAATTTGACGGGTTAACTTTACCCTTTATTGCTCACAGCGTACAGGCGCTACCGCACTTCGGGGTACAAAGACCAATACTGTTGGTCTAAAACGTAGAAATTAAGAAAATAAACCAACTTTACCAAATAAGAACTAAGATGCTTTACAGAAAATAGTAACGCGAAGATTGGCCTTTTAATATTACGTATGTATGTAGTGAGCAGAATGCAAGGACTGCAATATTGTCTTCAAATACCCCCGAGAACTAAGTTATGGCCTTAAAGGCAGACAATGAAAAGCACACGCGTGGTAAAGGCAGCGAGAAATCTCACTCTTTCTCTTTTTTCTTGGCTAAAAGCTATGTCTTAAATACTTCTACAATTTGCAACCTCATTTGCATAGACAAAATCTATTCGTGCTTATTCTGGCCGGAAATGGAAAATAAGAGAAGATGGTAAAGGTTTAAAATAAAATAAACGTTAATAAAACTTAAAATCCTTACAAATGTCATGCTCGTGCTTTTCGTTAGCACGAAATTGTAAGGCTCGTTTTGTTTGATCATTTTATATTCAATGAGGAACACTATAGATACCCCAAAAGTTCATATCTGGTGTATATAGTCTTTAAGCATTGAACGAAAAATGGTGATTAGAATTGGAATTATTAACCTCTAAAATGGTTACCGCTTCTCCTACGTTTGTAGCTGGGTCTTTTAGGGAAGGCAACTGAAAGTGGTCTTTTGAAGAAGAGAGACCTACGTTTGTTTAACTCAAAACTAATAGAGTTTAATTTGGAGCCTTATCCAATTTAAAATTACTTCTTTGACTGATTTTTAAATTGGCGTATTTCTGTTCTAATTAAATTATTAACATGCTTCTTTTTCACCAGTTTTCATTCCCGCTGCTCACAAAGATAGTTCTGTGCAGCCTTCAAAATTAAAACCTTCAAATAAACCCACGTCACACCGATTTTTGTTGCTTTTTATCAGCTTCTTTAGCATTTAGCTTCGGAGTATTCTTTGGTTAGATTTGAAAGTCTAGTGTGTGATTTTTAAGAATAGCAATAACTGGACAATGCGTAAGAATGAACACAATAAATTAATATGTATCATTTGAAACTTTTGTGGATTCTGGTTTATCTGGTTAAACAAACATTCTATTTCAATTCAGGTAAATTGAATAGTTGATTTATTTTCGAACTGTATGGAGAATCAAACCTTAATTCCAAATCAGTCAACTGCATGGGCGTGGTCTCTGTTCTCCCGTCGCGGGTTATTCCGCATTGTAGTGTGTCGATGTAACCGTTTTTAATAAACGTTTCTTGCTCTTCCTATGTCTTTTGTTTTTCTTGTATTTGTCTTTTGTGTCATTTTCTTCTATAGATGAGATCAATGCTAAATGTTCTCGAATTGATATCCTAAAAGATTCTCAAATATTTCATTTAAAAGAATAAGAAGAAAAAAGGTTTTAATTAGAACGAAATTTTGAGTCTGTGTTTAACGAAAAGCAAATTTAAGAAAGAAGATTAAAAAAAATAATCTATCATTCTTAAGAAGATACAAACTAAATTTCCTCAAAGAAGTGAGTAGTTAAAACTTTTGAATCTTCAGGATCATTCTCTTAACGTAATTTTAAAATATGGCCCATCTCGACAGACTTAATAAAGCAATATAAATATTACATTTACAAACGTATATTCCATTTCAGGATAAATTCATGACTAAAAATACCTAGAAAATATATAAGTATTAACTTCTATAATTTATTTACTACAACTATTCAATTCTTGGTGCACGTTTCTAAACAACTGTTTAATCTGTATTTACAAAATTCACTACGCTTGTCGAAAATACACTGTGCCACTGAATTAGGGATAGCAAGTCACTAACGAGTTGAGCCTCCTCTGGTCTTGATAATGGCTGCCACACGAGGAGGCATAGATTCAACAAGTTTGCGAAAACATCGTATAGAGCTGTCCATAATTCAGGAAGGATTGCTAATGTTGTATAATGTGGTTTCGCACCGTTCTCCAGACAATCCGAAAAGTACTCAGTAGGATTTAAGTCACGGCTTCTAGATAGCCAATTTATGACAGAGAAATCAGAGGAATGCTCCTCCAACCATGCAATAACTAACCGGGACCTGTGAGAGGTGCAGTTATCTTGCTGAAATACTCCATTTCGGTGTGAATGGCAGTGCAACATATGTGGATGGAGATGGTCACCTAGCAACTCTACGTACCGAATCATTTTGAGAGAAGTTGATACAAGTACCAAAGATCCCACACAATTCCAAGCGAAAACACCCCAGTCCGTCATGACCTTGTACAATTCTAGCCTGGCATGCAGGATCCATGGCTTTATGAGCCTGACGCCATATTCTCACCCTCCGGTCGCTGTTAAGTAGGCGGAATCGAGATTCATTCCTTCCTACTCGTTTCCATTCCTCTAGAGGCCATTATTTGTGTTTGTTTGCCCAGGCAAGACGTGCAGCTCACGTGCATTGAGCAAAGGTACTGTCGTGGGTCTTCGGCTCCTGAAACCCATTTGGGGAAGAAAGCGTTGGGCGATCCATTTACTGACTAAATGACTGGCGCCCTGATATTCAGCTAGGTGGTAAACCTAAACCTAAACCTAAACTCAACATATAAACCGTACCGCCAATACTGGCAAACCGGTAAAACTAAAAAACAATCAAAGAACCAAATAACTAATTAACCGAATTTCAAAAAACTGCGCAGCTCGCCTTAAATTCGTCCTCCGAGGAAGATTCTCAGGCCTCGTCAGCAGGGTCACCTCGACCTTTATTCTGAATAGATTCAACACAATAGCTAGAATAAAATATGATACAATTAAAAATATTTTTTTAAAAATTTTGTGAATCGAGATTTTCCATCTTTCTAAAACATTGAATCACTTGTTCATTTAAAATAAATGAATTTTGCATAATTTTAACATAAATTCAGAGTTGTGAAACCTATTATTCCTTATTACATAATCTTTCGAACTAAATTACATAAGTAATCACAAACATACAATTCAACTTAGTTACTATTTTAAAAATTTGCTACGTAATTAATCTATTTCAAAATATTCATATCCAATTAGATTATTTACAATTTTTATAATTCCTAACCTGGATTTTTCTTTCATAAATAAATACTTTATATTTCCTTTTGAGATATTTTTAAAATATTCTTCTCTAATAGAGACTGTCTGTATGCACTCACACAAATAGTTTATAAAATCTGTATTTCGTGCTTCACAGCCACACTTACATTTTACTTTCTTTCTGTGAAATCTCTTTAAATATTCTGGGCTTTGACCATAACCCGTCAAGGCTTGATTTGTTCTTTTGTAACTAGAGAGCCTTGTTGTCTTAACTTCAGGAAAAATCCGAAATAATTTTCTTCCAGTGTTATCATTATCCTATCGATCTTGCCATTTTTCATTATTTCTTTTTCCAATAATGTTTTCACGTATTCTATTGATATGGTGGAAACAATATCTATATTTTCGCTCTTAGTTGCTTCCTACGCAGTGTTGTCTGCAGCTTCATTTCCTAGCACTCCAGTGTGACCTTAAACCCAATTAATTTTCGGGTTATGCATTTCTATAAATTCTACAGTTTTATTTCTTTCTTCAATTACTTAAAACTTCAATTACTTAAAAAACATCTAGAAGTCATTGCTTTCAACACACTTTGAGAGTCGGTGAAGATTGAAACAAAACAATTTGCCAGATTATTTTGTTTTGTCCATATATCAGCCCATTCTAAAGCTTTTTTAAAGGCTGATCATTCAGCCTCAAAAATTGTTCTTTACTCATTAAGTCTGTATCCCTTATCTTCACATTTCTGTTCATTATAATAAGCCGCAAAGGCAGCTCCTGCTTTTTCGTCCATCACCGAGCCATCAGTGAATATTTCTAAATCACGACCTTGTGGGATGCTTCTTTCCCATATTATATTCCTTATTTTTGCAGGATGGTAATAATATTTATCTTCTTTTATATCGATGTTTTCGTGATTGACAACCAAATCACCATAAATTATATCTTTTTCAATATATTGTGCTAGAAATGTCTGAACTTATAAGTATGCCTTCAAATCCACGGGAATAACTCCCGCTAGAACTTGTATACTTGTTGTTGATACTGTTTTGTAGCATCCAGTGATAGATAGCAGTGCCACTCTTTGGATTTGTAATAATTTGTCTTTTCTTTCCTGTTCCACCACACGGGAGCTCCATATAAGATAATTCTTTCTATTCCTCTCCTATACAGCTCTAAGTTATGCTTTTATTTTTACAATTATCTTGATTTATTAATCTATTTAATTTATTAACAAATTTATAAACCTTTGATTTAACATTTCTCGAATATGGAATCCAGCTAAGGTTTGTATCCATAATTATTCCCAAATATTTTATAGTGGCCTTACTAATAATATTCCTGTCTTTCCATGATACTGAAGGTCAGTTTCTTTGGAAAAGTTATCATGGATATTTTATCTTCACTAATTTTCAACTTATTTTCTTCACTCCACTTGGAAAAAACATCCAAAGCTTTTCTCGCTTTATCCTCTGTAATTAAACTGCTTCCTCCAGAGATAACTAACCCAAAATCATCTGTATAAGCTTGTAATTTTACTCCGTCATCAAATTTCAAGGTGATGGTAATATGAGCTAATGTTTGGCTTCGCTGGCTATGTACAGTACGACTGAGGCGTCTCACTTTTTAATTGCCCTTTGCAATTTGCCCGATCGCTAGTTTTTTTCCCACCATCCGCGTATTCTCGGTATATTCTTGATATAATAGACTTTGAGGATTTTGAAAACTAGACAGCCTATGCGTCGAGCGCCTACTATCCATCCGCGATCGAAGATGTCTAAATCAGAAGTTTTACCCATACTGATAATTGAAACGACTAATTGACAACAACCATAGAACTATCTATATATGCCATTACCACAACGCCCTCACGTGGGCATAAGTGCGGCGCAGAGCTACAAATTCCCATAACCTTGTCTATCTCTAATTCAATGGCACTTCAGTATATATCATTTAACAATAAAAAGAGGGATTTTAGTTTTGGTCTACCTCTAACCACTGGGCGAGTGGTTAAGATCGCTGCATACTGG
Organism: Stegodyphus mimosarum; assembly: GCA_000611955.2. Classification (NCBI taxonomy): domain Eukaryota; kingdom Metazoa; phylum Arthropoda; class Arachnida; order Araneae; family Eresidae; genus Stegodyphus; species Stegodyphus mimosarum. Next base: position 219,584 of record KK120692.1, on the reverse strand, counting down.
TGATTCGACCTGTGTTCGAACCCACGTGAACGAGCTGGCTACCTGGTTCGTTTTTGGAGCTTTTCCCATACGCAACGTGAATACGAGAGAGTTTATCTTAAAACGTCCTCCATGAAGGCATACCTTCCCTTAGGTAGGTAGGCCTTGCATGCTTTACCATATTCGGATAACCTAACTATTTACATTTTTGTCTAAAGAAATAAAATTATAAACTGTTTTTAATTACTGTTTACCTTTCAAAAACAAACTTGAATCAAAATTTATTTTCCATTTTCCTCTAAATACACTCACGTTTGTGAAAATTGCAACACCAAGAAGGAATCGTCATAATTGAATGCAATTTTATACACAGTTGAGTGGTAGTGGTACAAATAAATGATTAAATGTTCAAAGCAAACAAACAAGAACAAGAGATCAGAATCAGTATTTTGTGTGGCCACCACGCGCCGCAATAAGTGCTGCTACACGACGTGGCATGGAGTCAAACAAAGTTTGAATGTCTGACTGAGGAAGAGCATTCCATATCGTTTGTACGCGTACCCAAAGTTCGTCTGCAGACGCAACAGGACGAGGATCACGAGCAAGACGCCGACCAATGACATCCCACACATGTTCAATTGGCGACATATCCGGGGAACACGCAGGCCAAGGAAGAAGCTGTACCTGCTGCGCTGCAAAGAAGGATTTAACAATCCGAGCAGTATGAGGGCGGGCATTGTCCTGTTGAAATACAGCGCCTGGCAAGCTTTGAAGGAAGGGAACAGCTTCGGGCTGTAGAACTTCACGGATATACCGGTTGCTGTTCAGATTGCCCACAATTCGTAGCAATTGAGATCGTCTATGATATGCTATGGCGCCCCAGACCATAACTCCGGGTGTTCGTCCACTGTGGCGTTCGATAATGCACTCCGGAAGGTGGCGTTCACCGGCATAGCGTCTGACACGAATGCGGCCATCATGGTACCACAAATTAAAGCGGGATTCGTCAGAAAACACGACATGCTGCCAATCAGCACGCCAGTCTCTATGCTGATTGGCCCATTGTAGCCGCAGGCGGCGATGGTCGTGCGTTAGGGGGATCCTGTATAAAGGAGTCCGTGCGCGCAGTCCACACTGCAGCAGACGTCTACGAATTGATGAAGCACACAATGAAACACCTGTAGCTATTGACCACAGTGCTGCCAATTGTCTAGAGGAAGCTGTACGGTCCGTCCGCGCCATGCGGACCAGGTGTCTATCATCGCGAGCTGACGTCACATTTCGGGGTCCACTCCCGGATTTCCGAGTTGTCCGACACTCGTCCGTCCACTGCTTCCAAACGCGCATCACTGTGCTGCTGTTACGCTGCACACGAGAGGCTACTGCACGATACGACAATCCAGCTTCACGAAGGCCGATGATTCTCCCTCGTTCAAACTCTGTAAGTTGTTCAAATCTCGCTCTCTTTCGTCGACGAGGCATAAGTACAGATTGAGTTAACGTTTACCACTAGCAGATAACCACCGATAACCATACACGCCTCGCTACAGCCGTCTATTTATTCGGATCCATCAGCCGTTCAGAGGGCGCTGCTCAGCATACGCATGCGCTACGGATTTGCAATTCTAATCATTTGCATATCATGCGCTACTTTGCATTTCCTGAAAATTTCAGCTCACTCGCGTAAGTCCTTCATGGTGTTGCAATTTTCACAAACGTGAGTGTATATCTAGAATTTTAGCTATTATTAAAAAGGAACGTATTTATATAAATGAGCAGTACTTGAACTTTTTACGAATAATTTTTGATAATCGGCAAAATGAAACGAAATATGGGAAAAAATATTCTTTATAAATTATAATATCTGTATAAATTCCGTCAATACTGCAAACATATGAAATTAAAACTTCCCAGAACTATAATCATCTTTATTTCTTTTCCATGCCTGCTCGTTTCGAAGAAGATCAGGAAAATTTCTTGCGAACTGACGATTGTGTTGAGGAGAAATCGAAATGGTAACAGTGAAGAAGGGCCTTTACACTATCCTCACGTGATAATGTTTCGCCTTGTAGTAATTATTATTTACAAATACATGAAACATTAAGGCCGAAGAAAACAAAGTTTTACGTATGGCAACATGTTCTGCTTTATATTTGATACCGCATTTATTAAATAAAAAACAAGAAATAATGCAGTTGATATTATTTGGGTGTTGTAATTAGTGATGGCTCGAAATTCTTTTTAAATTCAGCTCTACTTGAAGAAAACCTGGAGACATAAAAAGCTTCAAAAGATGTAATTTCTTACGAAACCAACCGAACACCATTAGCCAGTGCGTATGAGGAAGTTGATGTTCTAGAAGAATTAACAACACAAATCAGTTTTCTGCCGCGAATTTCTGAAACGCCTTGTAGGGGGAGTGGCGAATTCCAAAAGTATAGCGCGGTGTAGCTGGCTTGTGAAATTTCACCTACAAAAATAAATAAAATATAATGTAAATAATAAACTACTTGAATATTTTAGATATATCCAAAATTTTTATTGCTGTATGTGTAGTTATTTAAATATATACGAATACAATTGTTATTACTAGTATTAATGAACTTACCGCGTGATATTCGTTCGATGCTGGCCCAGGGCTAGTAATTCCTATACGATCTGTCTCTTTCTTAATCCCCATAGAATAAGCTGGTGATCGGCATTTATTAACATTCGTCGGTGGCAGCTGATAGGCTGCAGGGCCTGGATTCTGAAAGACGGAAATGTGAAAATGTAATGAGGCAATTTTGAGGTGCTTGTAATTTAGATAATTCATTATATTGCCAGCTACACTGGCTTTTAAAAATAAATTTTTGTGGGTATTGTTATGGATGTATGTATAAAGTTTGTTAAAAATGGATTTTGAAACATACGTACGCTTAACATGGCTTTAAATTATAGCAAATTAAATTAAATGCCATACGTGTCCTTAAATTTTGAAGCCGTAGATGAGCCTCTACTTTCAGAGTTTGTGATAAAGTAAATAATTTTATATGAGAATAATTTTAATACTGTAGTATTGAAAGGTTCTGTAAACTTAAATTTGATTAAGCATGTATGTCTTCTTGTCAGATAAGCGCTATATTGATAAATGTATATTTTGCACTTACTTCATTGAAAATAATATAAACTAAATTGCAATACAACAGTTAAATAAATTAAACCAAATGTCATTATTTTATTCATTACTTTTTCCTGAAAGATAAATATTAAATGAAACAATAAAATTGTCATTTGATAGGGCGATTAGCAGATAACATGACGCATGCGTACTTCCCTTACATGGATTCGAACTCCTTACCTTCCGATTGTTAGCCAGAAACTCTTCCAATTACAACCCAAAGACACCTGATAGGTAGATAGAAAGTACCCTACAACCTTAGGGAGGTTTTATTAACTGCATTTCTTATATGGTTTTATAAGAAAACAAATGAAAATAGAAGTTTTGTAAAAAACGTAGGCAGTGCCTTTGTCGAAATGTGGTGTTTCGGATTGTTGGTTCCTAAAATACCATAAAAGTGCATAAAAGGAATAGTTAATTAACTGTGGTCTTTCACTAGACAAGTGAGTACGACTGCTGAATACTTGTAACTCCACCGCATTCAAATTCTGGTAAACGGGTTGCTATCTCGTGGTCCCGATGCATAAAATAAATGTTAACTAATCTTCCTTCGAAAGACTTCTGTGAAAGCATCTCTGATAGCCCTCGAATTAGTTTTGCCTTAATCAATTAGCCTATCACTTTGTGGGATCTAGTCTTCTTCGCTATTATGCAATGTAACTAAGTAAGATCTACTTGAGTGTTAATCCTTGCAACTTCTCGCAAAGACTTGAAGCGGAACACAACGGCGGAAGGATGTAAAAAACCTTTTATTTAACACAATATTTTGCAGACGGGACGGACTTACGTGCTTACAGTCACCGACCACTTGCGATGAGAAACTTAAAAGATACTGTAACGCCTAATTTAAAGGTAAAGAATAGTGCAAGGCTACATAATTCAGTTTAATCGAACAGGTTGACTGAAAACCTACATCAGAGGATAATAATTCAGCTATAAGAATGCGAAGCCAGTATTCAAGGCTAACAGCTGATAGAAGTAACAACGTACACTCACAGTAGTGAAACCACGCTCTGACTTAGCTCACATACTGGCGAGGAAACGCGAGAGGAATAAGAGAAGACAGAAAAGGCTAACCAATTAAAATAACTATTACTAAAAATAAATGAGAGAGTTTGGATGGACCTTAATCCAGAAATTTTATGTTGCTTATGACTGATCATACACAAGTAGTTAACTAACTATAGTTTCCCTCATACATTATCATACCTAAGGACGGCTACAGAGAGACTGCATGAAGCCTAATCCATAAACCTTGGTTTGGTGATAAATGCGCATCAACAATGTTTTGTTCGAAATTCATTTCAGGAGAAGATCATAAGGTTGCACTGGAATTCAAAACCTTCAGATTTCCAGAACTATGTCCTATTCACGATACCATAGGAAGAATGCCTTAATTTCATACCAATTTATTGACACGGAAAAATTTATTCCCATTATGTCAAAATTGGGTTTTTAACAGAAATTATGTTCAGGAATTTACCAAAAAGAAGTTTTGATTCAACTTCAAAGAACAAATTTTAAATTTATTATTTTACAAAAATAATTTACCTTTAATCGTCTAAGATAAATTTATTCATATCAGAAGGAAAACAAACATTTTATTTTAATGATCCAAAGGATGTAAACTGGAAAGTTTCAAGTACGTAAAAGAAATAAGAGACAAACACAGGGAAGCAGGGTACTTTTGCCGGAAATTCTATTGATCCTTGAAGTGCTGACAAGGCATCTTATACTTTATTTACTAATCCGCCTTAGGCAACGATCCTTTTGACAATTAAGTGGTAAATATTTATTTAAGAGCTCTTCATATGCTGCCCTTTCCCAGAAGGCTTCCATAAGGCGTTATGTGCTTTCCATGGTAAAGTGGACACTTGACTTTCTAACGGACACGTTTTACGTACACCTTTAGGTTAGATAAGGTCCCGACTATTTTTGTGTTAATGATGCGCTGCTGTGATCGTGTAATGGTTAGCAGTGCTAACTGTTGTAGCTCTGAGTCCAGGTTTGAATCACAAAGAAGGCTTGATATTGAAGTGTCTGTGCGGCCAGAGGCTGCTTAAAATATTGGCTGGTCAAAGATCTTTTGAGTGATTTGATGACATGGGAAAAGGAGTGGGAGAAACTCAAAACGACTGCCGGGCTGTTCTCCATCAAAATTAGAACGAAGCTGTATAGTAGATTAGATGGGTATAGCTGTAAAACCATTGGTGAAGTTTTGGTATGCCGCCTACTTCTCAATTCTTATCGCGTGTTAATGGCACACAAAACTGAGGCTGCCGAATGACTGGTTCCTTTCCAAGCTAGCTCTTTCCGTAATTCAGTTAGTATGAAAGAACTTATAAATTTGATTTTAAGTAACACGTTATTTTGACTGTAATTCTTTGCAGCGCTACGTATTTTTCCATCGGCCGTCACTAGAATGCAGAACAGATCGAATTTAAATAGCAAGAGACACAGATTTAGCAGCCTGTCAAAAAAAGTGGTTATTTCCCTGAAATGTCTATTAGCGCGGCGGTCTGAGTCTTGGTGAATAATTTTTGTACTTCGTAGCGCTTAGGTTAACAGCCGCGTAGCGGGAAAATTAAGCCATTGGAAGTTACGTTCTATTTTATACGTATTTAAATATTTATTTGAATATTTACGACTCCACTAGTCGCTATGAATAACTGTATTAAATTTTAGTTCTGTTCAAATGAAGCTTCCAATAAATCTTTTAATTACGTTTTAACCATCCTGTTTTCGTTCTTGAAGTTTAATCTGCTAGTGACTGAGAAATGAGCAGCCCAACCAGAATTGTGGTTAGTGTCTCTGGCTGCCATATCGAAGGCTTCGGGTTCGAATTCCGGAGAAGGATGGATGGATGTAAATGTACAGTGTATGTGTGGCATGGGGACACTCAAAATATGTTTTGAGTTTCAAGTCCTTTCGAAAAGTTGATGATAGGAAAAGAGGGGTGGGAGACGCTCGGATCTGCCCCCACGCACACATGGTGCTCTCCTTCAAAACTGGAGGAGGAACTCAGGGAAGTCGTACTGTAACCTGTATGATGCCCAAGGATCTTGCTAACGACAGGCGCAATCTTGACTCCTTGCCACGATGAATTTCGTAGGCATGCTCTGATTTCAGACAAGCGAGATTAGTCACAACAACAACAACATGAGAAGATGAGAATTCGTCTGAAGCAAAGGAAGATTAAACAGGTGTAATTTAATAGCTAAAGAAATTTAATCTTAGGGATTCATTTAACTTTCTTACCTTTCTACATTACCCTCATTAGGTAACAGCAAGTAGTTGTAAATATACCATTTAATGTATATTTATATCTATTAAAATTTTTCCAGTAAAACGTGCGTACAAATACTTTATAATTATCTCAGAATTAAAAAATAACTCGGGTACATGAGAAAATATTCTTTATCTCTAAAATGAATAAATAAATATTCAGTTTAAAAAGTTTCCAGCTTGATGCCAATAAAAGTAAAAAAAAAAAAGAAGAAAAAACTTCAGTACATTCAGAAAGTTCCAGAGCGACTAGATGTGATTCATAAATCGTCATATGATTTATGGAAATATACCCGGAAATCCTCTTTTCATTAACTTTCTTTTTTTAAATTAAGTTACAATAATAATGTTCAAAGTGGAAGGTTATTCTTTCGTGCTTCGTTCTACTTAAAATAAAAAAACGAAATAGAATATCTATCCTTTTGCTATCAGATTGAAAGTCTGAGCATAAAATAGCTGTTGATCAAATGCCATAAAGTCTTCATAATATCTTGAAAAATAATTTAAAACTTTATCACACCAAAAATTCCATACGTTTCTGTTGAGATGACAACTAGGCCTGGTGATCTGTAAATTTTCGTATAAGATAACAGCATGAAGATTGCATTCATCTTTTTTTACTTTGCTCTATACATTTATTAGTTTTGTTTGGCTGTAAATAGAAAATTTCTCTGAGGAACCCAGAATAATATCTCTAAATGCATTCAGAAGACCAAAATACTGATTAGTAGATGTATTTCTCTATTGTTTTAGATTCCCTTTATTTTCAAATGTTCGACCATAGTGGAAAAAAACGTTCAATTTTAACACATTGGACTTTTTTTATCATAACAAAACTGCAAGAGCTATAGGCCTAAATGGAAAAATCTCTTCGAGGAGAACTTGACAAAAAAAAGTAGCTGGAGTTTAAGTTATAAGGAAATATTGTTTTCCTGTAATGTGTTCTCTGGCGGTAGAGGCGACTAGAGCATCTATCAGTCACTAGAATATCAGTGGTTCGAGTTCGGACGAGAGCACTTGATATTTTCTACAATGATGCCCGAACTTAAATGTGATGAACGGTTATTCATTGTCATCTAGATTTTGTCGACGGTTTCTAATGTCTCCTCTCAATCGTCTTTCAAATACTGAACCCTTTATTTTCATACATAACACTCCGTTGCTCAACAGTTCCGAATTCGTGTTAGACTATTCGAAGCTACGAAAATCATAATTTCATTTATTTGTTACCGTTATTAAATAGAAGATACCCAAGTGAAGTGAAGGCAGCGTAAGAGAATGCCAACCTGGGCAAAAATTATTATACGTATTTATAGTTTAACATAAAGGGAGTTACTTTTAAGTTTTCTTTCTCGCCATAATTATGTAAATAAATTTCATTGTATGAGCATCATTACTTGCAAAAGAAATCTTCAGATGGGTGATCGATCTCATCATATGTTTCCTGAAGCACCCTTAACCACAGCGGCCGCTGTGTAAGATTTTTGAGTTCGCTTAGTGAAACTACGTTTTTGTGTCCCATAACAGTGCAGCAACTTTTCGTGCTAAAACGGCCAAGACTTAATCAAGTCATAATATTGATCCAAATAAAATTTCTTGTATAGACAGCTGAACGCACAAATAAGAGTTTCAGAATCATTGGATAGGTGGGAACGTAACCCACTGACTAATCTTTGCAAGAAGTTTGTTACCACTATGTATTGTTACGGCTGAACTCCTCTTCGATCATGGACTATGCTTATTTGAATAGTCTAAAGTCATAAAAGTAGTATGAGTTGGGGTTCAGCTCCAAGAGGTGGATTTAGAATGAGCCCGCGTGCAAAATCGCAGACGAAGCGGAGATAAGGAGGAGTGCTTTAAGATTCTCAATTTTGAATAAGATGACGTTATCGAGGGAGGTCGCATGTGTTTTGAGTTTTTATGCTATAAAGTATGGTTTATTATGTCTATTGTTTTAACAGGGAGTCAAAATATTTGCATAATTCTGGTTTATATTTCGAGAAAACTATGAATAGCAAATCACCGTGACCATACGGGTTAGCATTACTGCGTCTAATAATCGTATTTTTAGTTGTAACGAAGAAAATATATCAAGATACGAGGCAAGTCGCAAGTAATGGAGGTTTGGATGCCTTACATAGCATTCCTCAAGGTAAAATATTGAAGACATTAAAAAATAGCTGGTTGGTGTAGAGCTTACACTTAACACAAGCTCCTTCGTCACAAATTTCCCACGAATCGCGTCATAGTTTAAAGTAAAGACAGCCAATGACAAGCCGGCTTATTCGGCTTAGTGTATATCTTGCATATACGTAAGCATAATGATGGCTTTCGATACATTTTAACTTGTATAAATATATTATCAAAACTTACATACGCAATTCCGCGGAGGATGTCATAAAGGCTTTTTTGAAGTTTTTCAAGACTTTAAACCGAAAATGTTGCAAACAGACAAAGGAACAGAATTTAAAATTATGAGTTTTCAAAGATTTTTCAAAGAAAATAAAGGGCAAAGAGAGAAATCCCTCCCGTGTAACTAGGCACTAGCAAGGGGCTCTGCACTCGAATTACAATTTGCAGCATAGACAGAAAAAGAACATCCTAGTGATATTTCAAGTAATTATCCTAGTGATATTTCATTCATATATTGAAAGAACGAAATCAACGTGATCACAACCAGTATAGAGAAATACGTAGCCTTCTCCTTGGTCAATAAGGAGGATAAAGTAAGTCTAAAATTTGTAGACAGCTTCCAGTTTTTGAGAAAAGCCCTCCGTAGAAAAACTGGTGTATAAAATGAAGAAGGAAAATTTCCATATTTTGAAAGAATAGTTGGAAAAGAAGTAATGTGAGTTAATGAAACTCAGGGATGTGTATCCCTGTGAATAAATAGCTTACTCCAAAAAGTGTGAAGAAATGCATTTACCGCCGAAAGATATATTTTAGTGTTCTCGGAGAGGAACATATTTCTGATCAAGATTCCTCTCATACATTAAATATACAAAAGTGTTTTAAACTCTGTACTTTAGGGGTTTAGTTTTGCTTGGTTTAGTTGATTATGGCAAAGCACACTAGGGCTATCTGCCTAATGGAAAGGGATGTCTTCATAGAGGGCCTTGTTTCCTTAGGAAATAGTCACGATTTATCAATCAAATCCGATGTTCTCCAAGCTGTCGTATTTGAAAATTTTAGAAATTCATGTTTAAAAATTATGAGTTGGACGTACTCATTTAATGACATAACCGGAACTAGCGTGGCAGGCATGTTTAAATATGAGTCACTGTAATTGTTAACTGATCTAGATAAGCTAGGGGAGTTGGTGGAGGTATCTCCATGATATCTCATCGATGGGCAGAAGCAAATTCTAAATACTTACCGCGTTATGATCCTAGCAAACCCTCTAGTTATATCACATATCTAGAGGCTAATGATTTATATTAGAGGGCCATGTCCCAATGTCTACCTTATGAGGGTTTCAGTGGTTCCGCTCACCATTCATTATTGATATAGAGGCCATTATATCATCAGTTGAAGATGAAGCCGTCGGCTGCCTTATAGAAGTGGGTTTAGAATATCTTCAGGAAGTTCACCGATCTTCATAATGACTGTTCATTACATCCGAAGAACGAGGGAAGAGTGAAAACACATGAGAAAGATTACTAAATTAGTTACCAATTTTTAAAAACAAGTAAAATTTTGTGATTCATTTTAGAAATTCGAAATTTTATTTGGAAAACGAATTAAAACTGATAAAATTGTATAAGTATTACAATTTACAAGTCCTGGTTACCAAGTATATTCGATTTAATATTGAAAACAGAAAAAGGGTTATTACCACATTTGAGAAGAATTTGTTTTTCAAACTAATGTATAATTCTGTGTACGGAAAACAATGGAAAACGTCCGAAATATATTTGATATACACATTGTCAATAATGTGCGAAACGCACAAAGATTAGTTGCAGCTCCATCCTTCAAGAAATTTAAAATATTTGGCGTAGATTTAGTGCGAAAAGTGTTATCACTTTGAATCGACTTTTCACTTCTGGAACTCAGCCAAGCTTCGCTTGCATCAGTTTTACAATCATATGAAGCGTAACCATTGGACTAGACCTCAGTTCACTATGGGTTCATTTACATATTCTGTACAAGCAGCGTACAAACATTCACCGGGATATGATAGGTCGAAGTATCCAAAAGAATAGCCCTTTAGAGCGAGAAGAGTAAGAAAGGACTTGATTGCGCTAAAGACGAACTAAATGGGACACCTCTTCGTCGGACTGAAAACTAAAATGTATTCTTTGCGTACTCCCTGTGTAGAAAAGAAAATATCGAAGAAAGGTTAGCAGAACAGTTCTGGGGAAACACATCAAACACATCTGAACTACAAAGAATGTCTCTTCGACATTCACGAAATATGCAGTCTCGCACTGGAAGCGAAAATCACAAATTGTAAAGCATATTAATTTTAAATTCTTCAGTATCAGTTACATTTAGAGATTGAAAGTATCGAAAATTTCATTTAGACGGAAATGTGCGAAATATTTATTTTTAGAATAAATTGTTTACATAATAATCAACTTTTCAAATAAAAATGTTTATGAAAATTGCTTATGATTGCCTTTTCTCTGCATACTCATCTCTGTATCTCAATTTATACTCTGATTTTTAAGGTAAAAGGTTATTTTTTACAGAAGAAAAAATAAGAGAATTCACTTTGCGAAAGTACTTTGCTCATCCTTTTTTCATTTCCTTATTCCAAACAATGCCTTTTTTTTTTTTTCTTTTTTGTATGCCCGTGTGAGTGTATGCCATTATACAAGCTCAATAATCTATTGGTTAAGTATCATGGGACAATCAAAGAGTAGCTTATTTTCTCGTGTACTTTCACCCCTAGCGTTTTAGTCTTTGGTTCTGAAAATTTCAAAATATTTACGTAATTTTCTCTTTCCTCTATTGTATATAATTCTTCTCTCTGAGAGCTAGTTTATTATTTTTATTTTATTCAGTGTGTGTGCATTTTTGTGTTTGCATTTCTGTATTAGCATTTCATTTATTTTATTTTCTCTCGCATTTATTATTTGAAATGCATTTTGGGAAGATTCTTTGATAAGTTATCCGGACCCGGCAGACACTTCAAAAATTTTCCAAACACGTGATTTCCTCTTACTTCTCTTACTTAATCCCGCGAACGGGCTGGCTGCATGGGCGTTTTCGTGGTTTTCCCCATGTGGAACATGTATACGAGCCAGTTTTCCTTAGAAAGTCCTCCACGAAGGCGTTTCTCCCTTTAGGCAGATAGCCCTCGTGTGCTTTGCCATAATTGAATAACCTAACCTCTTACTTCTTTTATTTACTATCAAGCTTACTGCAGCCTTATCTGCTATTGATGTGTTCCACCTTGTGGGGTATTTCTTATTTAATTCCAAAGTTCAGACTTAAAACCCCACGAATAACAAGCGAATAATCGCTTAAGTGTGAGAATAAACACGTAAGACTTAAAAAGGGTAAACTGCTCTTTATTTCTGAGTCAACACCTACTTGGAGTATACACAAAGCCTCCACTTGGGCTTCAACTTAAATAATTATGAAATTAAACTAACTAAGCTTAACTAAAGCTATCTGAAAGATTTAGCCGAAACTATCAGAATTCTAAGTAATTTGCCCCTAAATATTAATTAAATCATCGGCGAAGCCAAGCAAGGGCCTAAAGCATGGCCGAGCGTAGTAGCTAAGAGAGAACGTAGCCAAATGGCAAACGCGTGCTAGTCAGGAAAATCAGGACTCTCTCTCTCGAAATCGGCGAAAGATCGACTTAAATAGTACTCTTACTCATTTGCATTCACTGCGTTTCTGAAACTACATTCTGGCAGGAAATTGTAAGCTGAAATTAGAATAAATAGGAAAGAATCATAACTTAAAATAACTGTTAATAAACATAGGATAATCTTTACAACCTTTCGAAATCCGTATCTTTCATTCGCATTCTCTTTCGTTCCTCCGATGTACCTCTTGGGAACTAGGGTAAAAAATTATTCATGTGAGGTGCCCCGGAGGCTTCACAGGGTAGCTGAAAGCGGAGTGTGCCAAATTCAGCTCAATATTCGACAGATACCTGCTCATTATGTGTCAGATATCGTAATATGGATATTACTATGTTTTGAAATGTAGGTTTGTTCTAAAAAAATAATATCCGTTGAAGCCAACAGGATGACTTTGCCATTATATGAAGACGAGCGTTAACTTCTTGATAGTGTGAACAACTACGCCTATGGGTATTATGCCACTTGAAATTTAATTCAATTTATTTATATTTTTATTTTATTTATTTATTTATTGTAATTTTATATCTTTTTTCACATTTAAAGAATTTTATATATTTAGTTCATATAATTTTAATTACCTTTTTAGATTTAACGTCTTAGATTTATTGATTTTATAATTATTTTTTATTTGATGTTATTTTATATATTTAATTTGAGCATAGTTATTCTTATTCAGCCTTTCCAACTTAAGTTGAATGCTTCTTTTTGTATATATATAATACATGAATGCGTATATAATTTTTTCTTAATTTTTACTTTAATGTTTCTTTAATTTTAAGTTTCCTTAATACGATATGTATTTTAGTATAGCATTTAATATTCGGTCTCTTGAAAACATGATGGAAAGCTTACATAAGTTTTTTTGCTCTACATTTTCGAAATTATCGAGTTGCAGTTATTTGTAACTTGTTGTGGTGGGGATACTCCTAAAAAATATTTTTATTATATTCATTTTATTTCCAGTAGCTCATTAGATAGTACTATAAAGCACTCAATGATTGTACTATCCTTTTTTATAGGTTCGAATCGCTTCAAACAGGTAAACATTTATTTACCAACTAAATTAAAAATTTTAAAACCCTCCTCCTTATCAGATAGCCGAGTCTCCACCTGCGGGCGTGCATCGTGCACCGCCTTCGAGTTTTAGATCTTGTTGGTGAAACGGTACATCCAGAGATTGAAGAGACCGTTGCAGCTCGCCAATGTCTGGCTAGTGCAGATGCTACAGAGGAATCGTATCTGATGAATTTGAGGTCAGGTGAATAGTCCAATCTCACTTTTATGCTCTTGAATCATTCTTGTGCAACGTGTGACCGATGGAGTGGCGCAATATCCACTTGTCTTCCACCGCCCAGTGACAGTGCTTTTTGGCAAAGTGTAAGCATAGCAACTGATGCCTTTTCGTCAGCACTGGAACCCGAGATGGTGTTTTATAACCGAGTTGCACCCGTTGTCGATGAACAATCCTTTACGTTAACGCTGCTCGAAGTACCTGCATTAAAATCTGTCGTAGTATGAGGTAAGACCATCTTGACATCAATACGATATGACTGAGTCTTCATAAAGGTCACGCGTCAGCCGCTATTTTACGGCCATATTTTGTACGTTTCATACCGCTTTTCCTCTTTATGAGGTAGTGTTAATACATCAGTGCCATAATACTGCGCGATATGTTCAGCAGTTCGGCGGCTGCAGATATCGAATTTCCGGCCTTTCAAGCGCGACAATATATCATCGATCAAACTCGATTAGAGGCCATCTCTGCCTTTGGACATGGTAAATATCCCTTGCAAAGTATATTGCAGCTCTGATATTTATAATCTGCGGAACCGGCTTCAGCCAGCGGCTTCCGGTTCATTATTTCCCACTGCGCGTATTTACAAGGTCGCATCACAAGTGTAATAACTTGTTATTTCTGCTTATTGATGTTGCAATCACACAAAACATGATCAAATGAACTTGGTAAGAAACAGAATATCGCTTTGGTATTTGAAAGACAACTAAAGGAATTCATATTGAAATATATTGTGATGTCACAAACTACCACGAAAATCAGGTTTGCGAAGTTAAAGGCAAAAGAACCTCCATTATCACTAATGCAGTTCGTCGGATTTCGTCTCCAGAAGCCAAAGTTTTCTTTGTTGGGGTGCGCGCGCCCTTTTATACTGAAGCAGAATGGAAAATCTTACCTTACTTTACGGCTTGGTTGCAAGAAGCATTCTTGAATAGTCACCGCTTGGTTCTTTTTGAAACTAAGTGGAAGCTCTAAGCTTAAATACACAAACGAGCATAGAAAAGAAGAATTCGTTGTCTTTACAGTACAAACTTTCTGCAGGAGTACAACAATACTGATGTGTTTACAGTTTTCCTTTAATAAAACAGCTTAAATTCGGGTCCATCTCCTTCGATGGCTATCTATCTTCAGAACGTATAATTAAAAACAATAGCGGTAGAGCACTCATTAATACCCATAATTTGTTGTGTGAGTTATGTGTCACATATCGTGCGTTTAAAAGTGTCAATCTATTCAAATCTCAACAAATAAACTAGTAGGCAATTATGTCGCTTTTTTCATAAATTATTTCTGTGTCCCTTATTTTATAATCATTAATGCATCTCATTGTCAATTTTACAGTTACTGTCAATCTACTTGCTTTTTATTTTACTACCCGAAAAAACGTCTTCATTTACGAGGTTTGACAGATGGTAATGAAAAATATGTGAGGTTACCTGCTGAGGTATACCAGTCTTGTCAGATTTATTGGAAACGGAGTATGCTGGGCCTCCTGCAAATGGCGCTCTTCCCGGGCCGAGAGTCTCAGGAAGAGTGTATAGATTAGGAGCTATAAATAAAGAAAGGTTGTGACAATTACTTTAAGCTTCTCTTACAATTAAATTTAATCAAAACACTCCTCTGTCTTTTTTTTATTAAAGTCACGTATATTCGCTCAAACTACAAAACAATTAAGGCACGCGTAAGACAAATTTGCAGCTAGAAAAAGTTAACTGCAGCTGTCTGCGTTAGAAAAGAGTTTTGTATTTGTTGAAGGTCGTATCGAGTGGCGTTGTTAATGTTTATGCTCTTCAAGGAAGTTCACCTAAATGTTAAAAGTTATTGTCGACAAGTAATCGACCTTTGAAAATTTTCTCTACATTTGTAACTCTTTAAGAGAGGTAAAATAAAGCTTGTTGTATTAAGAGAGATAAAATAAGTAAATAACTTGTCTTTAAGCTAGGTAAAATAAAGTTTATTCTGTGCTTGTTTGTACTCAGGATGATAACTCGCCGACATTAGAAATTTACTGTTAGATGAACACATATTTAAGAATAATTTAAATATTAATACAAAGTAAATAAAACCTAAATGGTCCCTATCTCTTTATTCGGTATTGTTTTCGAATGACATTAAAGAAACATTTAATTAGTTTCATTTTGAGAAACGTGAACAACATAAAGCAAAACTAAATAAACCAGTTAACAAGTTAATGCATTTCTCTGGATATAAGCAGATGATTAACTTTAGAAACAGCACATCATGATAATGTTGCAAGGCTTTTAATTAATTAAAACTACTTTCCTTTTAATTTCATAAGCTTCCACTAAAACGTGATTTAGTTCAAATTTAGGTTTTTGAGCTAAAATAGAAGACTTGGAAACATAGGATTACTCTG
>KK120692.1:180387-203643 GCA_000611955.2 Stegodyphus mimosarum | reverse complement strand
GCTGTTAAAAGAGCGAGCCAAGGTATAGTTAGACGTGTTGATTTTATATTTCAGATTCAATCTAATTCGAAAGTATGTTTAATTGCCAGCAAGTAAGCGAAGTTCTGTTTCTGTCAAACTTCTAAGTTTTCGTAACCGTCAGGTCAAGGCGTTAATTAATTACTCTTATTTTAAACTTTGTATCTGAGTTGTGATAATTTTAGTTAGAAGACAAATAGTTAATAAATGCCTGAGCTAAGACAACTTGAGAGTACTCGTAACAAAAAGTAAATGTATTTTTTCTAATAAGAAAGGATATAATGCAAATAAAGAATTAAAACGAAATATAGAAATTAGCAATTTTAATAATTTTCCAAATCTCCTATTATTTACAGGCCCAAATTTTCAAATTGAAATTTGAGCAGAGCATACCCCATATCATTATACTCCCACCAGACCCTTTTACAGCGCGAGTAAGGAAAGATGGATTCATGGCTATGTAAGGTTTATTATACATTTACTAACAGTTATTTTAAGTTTTGTATCTTTCCTATCTTATTCTAATTTCAGCTTACAATTTCCTGCCAGAATGTAAATTCAGAAACGCAGATAATGCAAATGAGAAAGAGTACTATTTAAGTCGTGACTTGATCGACTTCAGGACAGAGAGTCTGATTTCCTGACTAGCGCGCGTTTCCCTTCTGGCTAGGTCTCTCTTAGCTGTTATTACGCTCGGCCATATCTTAGGCCCTTGCTAGGCTTCGCCGATTTAATTAATACTTAGGGGCCAACTAGTTAGATTCTGATAGCTTCGGCTATATCCTTTAAGAGCTTTAGTTAAGCTAATTTTAGTTTCAATTATTAGTATTTTAAGTTCAAGCCCGAGTGGCGGCTTTATGTTAAGTTCCAAGTCAGAACTAACTTGTAAATATACTGAGTAATAAAGGGTTTTAAACCCTCCTTAAGTCTCACGTGTTCTGTTCACACTTAAGAGATTATTCGCTTGTTAAGTGTTCGTGGAGTTTGAAGTTAGAACTTTAGATTTTAAAGAGGAAAACTTCACAGCTTTATGGGGTTCTCGCCAAATTCGATGTCTTCCATCAGTGCAAAATAAGGTGTAGCGTGATTCATCCGACCACATTACCCGTTTCCAAACCTCAGATGTCCAGTGTCTTCTTTCCCGACACCACTGCAAACGAATTCTTGCATGTCGGGCAGAAATGAGTGGTTTTCTCACAGGCACCCGACTATGCATTCCTATCCTCTGCAATTCTCTATGGTTCGAGCTGAAGTCTGTTGGGAAGAGCCTTGGTTAATGATCTGTGTCAGTGAAGCTTAGTAGAGTTCCTGTTCTACCGTACAATTCATTGGAGATTACACCAATAACTCTCTTGGAAAGCTGTGCTCAAACCGCAGCAACGTCTTCTAGAAATTCCAACTTCTGAAAAACTTTGATATGGCTAATTTTGAAAACCCAATGAGATTTGCTGTCTTCGAAATTGAGGCCCCTACTAAACGGGCACCAACAATAATTTCAAATGGTGAAAGATCTGCCGTTTTTTCCATTTTACTTTATTCTTCGTAAAAAGCACTCTTACAACTTACTTATACTAGCATTCTAACCACGTGTAACCGACGTCATAAAAAATTTGCATGCTTCATCCCTAGTACGCATTGAAATGAAAATCTTAAAGGTTGCTAATTCATTGGCAGTGTGTGTATAATAAACTGTACTAATAATACTTAATAAATGTCCATAAGATCAAATCCTTTGAGAATAACATGAGAAAACACTGTGAGTCGAGAATGTAAGAGCTAAGAGACTCTCGAAGACAAACTGAAAATACAAAAAACAATTTTGACAGAAATCAACAACGTTTTGAAAAAATATATTTAAAATAGTAGTTGATGGTTGGAGTAGATTACTAGAGTTTATAAAGCTCATAAGTAGAACCCTTTTGAACATATTCATAGAATGTAAAAGCTTATTAAATTTATGCAAAAGGAGAAACTTGTACTTCACAGAGATCTATGCCGTTGGAAGAGAGTCGTGGCATGTGCTTTTAAACCTAGGATACTGATAATTATCTTTAATTAGAAACAGCTAGAAAGCCAGGAGATCAGTTTCTGGAGATTTTATGAGGATCCTCAATGAAAAGGCATGGGAAAGTGTAATGATCAGGAGTTCCCCCATTTCCCACATCTAGAGATGTCGGAATTTGCCATATTTTTTTGCTTAGAAATATATGGAGAAAGACCCGTGTTCTATTATATAAACTCGACTTCAAAATTAAGAAAATTTGCAGATTTTGTCTATTCTTGCGAAAAGTGAAAAATCAAAGATACTAAGATCATGCGGGAGAAGAATTATGCAAATAGTTAGAGTTATTTATATAACGGTACACGTGCGTATCTGCGGAATTGGGATTGTGGAGGGAAGAAGCGCACGATGGGTTTTCGGTGATATGTGGGCTCGCACGCTTTGACGATATTCATCGTGTTTCCCGCAAGAGTTGGGTAAATTTTATACGGTATCAGGTTGTAAAGTTTATCCTAATTTTAATAACAGTTATTTTAAGTTTATGCCTCTTTCCTATCCATTCTAGATTCAGCTTATAATTTCCTACCAGAATGTATTTTCAGAAACGCGGTTAATGCAAATGAGTATGAGTAGTATTTAAGTCGATGTTTCACCGACTTCGGTAGAGAGCCTGAGTTCCTGACTAGAGCGCATTTGCCTTTTGGCTACGTCTCTCTAAGCTATTGCTACGTTCGGCTGTACTTTAGGCCCTTGTTTGGCTTAATTAAAATTTAGGGCCAGTGTGTGTATAATAAACTTAATTAATATTACGCCGACTTAATTAAGATTTAGAAGCCAACTACTTAGAATCTTGATAGCATCGGCTATATCTTTCAGTTAGCTTTAGTTAAGCTTAGTTAAATTTAATTTCAGATTAATTTAAGTTCAAGTCCAAGTGGAGGCTTTGCTATTCGCTCCGAGTTAGGAACTGATTGTGTCATATTTATTTTGAGAAATAAAGGGTAGTTAACCCTTCTTGAGTCTTACGTCACTGTTCACACACTTAAGCGATTATTCGCTTATTAGTGTTCGGGGTTTTAGATTATTGAACTGTGAATTAAATAGGTGAAACCCCACAAGGTAAAATGAGTAGCCGAGAACGTATGGATAACGGAATGAGATGGAGAATTGTCGGTAAATTGGAGGCAGTCCAATTACAAGCGCATGTGACTACAAAACTCAATGCAACGCCCAGTGTCATCCGCAATTTGTGGCAACAGTTTCAGGACACTGGATCCATATCGAGCAGACCTGGAGAAAGTCGACTATAATCCACAACGACGAATGAGGATCGTTATTTGGCACTTTCAGCGGAGCGACACAGGACTGCTACAGCTTTACAGCTTTCACGTGAGTTGTACGCTGCCACTGAAACCCAAGTTTCACGATCTGCAGGTTGTCTGAAGGTACTATGTTAAAATATAATCTGGAAGGAACTGCATTAAAATATAATCCAAACGTTCAATTTTAGTATGTAAAACTATATGTCAGGGGAATAATATATTAGATTTGGGGGAAAATTGATAAACCGGAAGTGATATTATACTTTAAGCTCTACGCAGAGTTTCGTAAAAAAATACGTTGCGTCGCGGTATCTGAAATTTAAATTCATAAATATTAAGAATACAGCATTGTGGACTGTAAACTGTATCTTTTAATTCAGCGGTTGAAATCATAAGCAAAGCAAAGCGAGAGAATGTCGCAGTTAGCAGGCACACACACACACACACACAAAAAAAAAAAAAGAGGGAGAAGCTTTGCAATGCGAAATACGTTCTCATAGACAGGCAGACAATCTGGTGGCCGAAACAAAATAAAATACAACAAAATCCAAGACTTCTTAAATTTGGTACATAAAATGGGTATGTGATATACAACATATTACATTTATAAGCATTAAATATATTCTTGGAATCATGGTAATGCAACGAAAATAAGCTCATTATCCATAAGAACTCTTGTTATGAAAAAATTAAATACTATATTACGTTATAGTTTTGCGTCATGAGTTTTGCTCTGCTTTCACTTTTGTGTCGAGTTACTTTTCAACCAAAAATGTAAATAGAATACTAAAAAAGAATTAGATACGAGTAGTATAAGAGTAGATACGAGTTATAATAAGATACGAGTGAGAAAAAGAAAGGCATGTGATAACTCAGACTTCACAAGGATTCAAATCCGACTGATCGAAACAAATGAGGAAGCTTGAGAAAAGAAAATCTGATGCGGGCACCACACGACTTCCTTGTACGGAATGTAAAATTATATTCATTTTTTGCTACATTTCATTTAAACACATTTCCTCGAATTTCATTAGAGATAGATTTTTCATTCAATTGATTCAATTCTCACTTCGCGGCAAGGCAAAAATTCATAAAACCTCAAAATATCTTCATTAAAAATCGAAAAATTTAGAAAAACGTAAAACACTAAAGACAGTTAAAACAATTAAAAAGAAAATTTTTACAACTAAAATTAGAGTTTCTACGCCAAAACAAACAGTTTGGCCAGCAGGCAACAAGGCAGAGCAGTTTTATAATATATTGTTGGAAAAAGAGTCCTCTATTCTGTCACGTACAGATATCTCGCAAAAACATCGTTAAATTGCGTTCGATAGTGGTCAAAATGGATATTTTCGTTGAAATATGAAACCCAGAATTTTTCGTGATTAGAATACTTCCTTTACTTCGTACAAAGAAGTGAAAATTATATGATAGAGTCTGCTGCCAGTTATGTTTGCTTGCTGATGAGGAAAAATTCATTCTGAAGTATTTCATTTCATAAATACGTTAAAACTGGACAGGTGTTTAGTGTTTCATTTGAGGCGCAAAATAAATCTTATTACGCCTGAAGCTTTTCTTTAGGACAAACTGAAATCAGGATTTTCGCTAAAATGTTCTTTGATAAAAAAAAAGGTATTACTTTCTTAAAGGAGCAACTAAAATAAGGAATAATTGTTTTAATTTTTATATTAAATGTTGTAGAATTTAAGTTCAAAGGACTTAAAAACGAAACATTTTAACCTTTTAAAAATACAGTTTGTATTTTAAGGAGACTAAAATCAGGACGACAGACTTGAATTTGTGCTAGAAGGTTCGAGTATTCATGTCGAAGTTTCCTGTTTTAATGAATAGTTGTGTTAACAAAGTTGTGCTTTAGCGATATGGAGTCATATCTCCTAAGAATGTTTTCCGAGCCATACCCTTCACGGCTATAATAGCATTAAAATTCTACAACTAAACTATACGTGCCGCATTTTTAAAAACAAATTTCAACTCAATATCTTTCTCAAGGACACTATTTTGAGCGATTCCCTTAAAAGACGTAACATGTTTGTAGGTCATGTTTCAAAATCTCTGCATGACTTCGTCTCCTGCTCAGGTCTGTGCTAATGTTTGCGAACACTGGCTTTAAAGCCACGCAGTGCTAGAGAGTTTTGCTTTGAAATCTGTATGATAGGTCAATGTAACTAGAAAAATCAAGCTTCTGTTTCAAACACTACTAAACAAAGTATTTTGGATAGCTTGAATGCCTTTTTGCAAACTTGAATACTTGGAATGGTACTAGAACTGTCATTGTCCGTGGAATCCTGTGAAATTTCGCGATAGATTACTATTAAGAACAGTTCACTTAAATGCTCCATCAAAGTTTATATGCAGAATACTCCAAAGTAACATTTAATTTTATTTTAAACATTAATAATATTAAATAACTAAAAATGAGCTAACTGAAGCGGTAATATCTACATTGAGTATGCATGAATGTCTATAGGCATTCTATTGCTTTTAGTGGTATTCACAGCACTAAGTAGATGATAATAATAATAATAATATGTACAGGATGTATCAGTACAGAGATGACAAACTTTCAGGAGAGATAAGAGTACATGTAGATGAGGGGCAATCACATAGGAATGCATGGTCGGAAACGCTTTCCTAGCGCGGTAGTGACGACACAAACAGTGGGACAAAATATGTTTTATTATGGCTAGTACAGCAGAAATCGACAAATACGAACAAAAACAAACAACGATCGTCATTAAAGAAGGTGTTTGAAATTACGACCTAGAACCTTGATGCAGGCCTCACTTCTCCGGCGCATGGAAGATCTGCATCACGAATGGAAGACTGCGTGAACGATGCATGACCCAAGGTTTATGCATCATAGTCCGGGTCGTAATTTCGAACACCTTCTTTGATGATGATCGCTGTCTCTTTATATTGCTTTTCCTTTGTTGTACTACATGTTTACTGAATAATAAACATATTTTCTCACTCCGTTCGTGTCCTTTCTTTCTTGACTTTTGTGTCTTCACCAGGAAAGCGTTTCTGACTAGGCATTGCTGTGTGATTTCCCAACTTCTAAGTGTACTTTCTCTCTCCTGACAGTTTGTCACCGCTGCACTGATACATCCTATAGAATAGCAGAGACGAGCACGTGTGTCCTTTTAAGGAAGTCAGTTCCATCCTGTAATAGGGAGTTGATTCATTGTCAAGCCTGGTAAAATGGGCCTTTCTTAAATTTCGTTTCTTGTAATCTTTTCAAAGGCTCCTTAGTCATAGAGCCTAATTAATGACTGTATGCTATAACTTTCTAAATTACACAAATATGTTGAAATAAATAATATTTATTGCTAGGTAGACAAAATTTTGTTCTAGTATCATTTACCTGGTGCAAATATTTTCTTCGTGATTGCCGTTTTCTTCCGCATGGTATATGAAGGTGAACGAGGATATACCATTGGATCGCAGTACCCTCTATGGTAAACAGCTGGACCCGGAGTTGTGAAGAACGTCAGGCTGTCGATCTTCTCTCCAACAATTGGCGCATGGCATTCGTCTTTTCCCCTATTGGTTATTTTTCTAGTATCATACACGGCTGGACCAGGACTGCAGGCGAAGAACTGCCGCATATCCCTAAAGTTAAAAAAAAATTCTACAAACAAATCTTTTAATTTCGCAAGAAACAATGATTACCATCTGTAGCACAATTACCACATTATACCTGAAGTTGGACTAAAAATCTGGTTATAAGTAAAAAACATTTTTCATTTCAATATTTGAAATTAATTCGTTTTGAAATGAGTATATGGCTATAACAGCAGATATTACGGAATTTGAAAATAAGCGAAATTCATTCTTTGATTGGAAGTAAAAGAATATAACACGAGTTCTCTATCTCTTGATACAAAAACTATTTCACTTTCGTTTTATTGCTTTTATGGATTATTTTTTTATCCAAAATCGAAAGTTGAAGAAAATAGGATTCAGCATTCAATATACAATTTTTGTAAATTTGTGGTACCATGATCATACAACTGTTCGAGTCTTTCTCTATTATTAAATCAAGGCCTGCGAAGGAAGTTTAAGGTTTAATGAATTTTCCTTGGGATATATCATAAGACAACGGTTCCCAATATGTGCTTCCCAAGGACCCCGCTGCCGCTGCATAGAAAAAAAGTAAATATAAATTGAAATTAAAAAAAAAATCTGAAAGGTTTCAGATTTTAATTACGTCCAAAGGGGCGTTTATTTAACATTTTGTGTGTTACCTTTATTTGTTAAATACCATGTTCTTCGCACTTAAACCATAAAATTCAGTTCAACGGCAATATCGCAAAATAATTTTAAATTGAGCATATCTTTAGAAATTTCGGTACACGCTCTCACGCGCTGGAGATAAAAATGTTTTTCTGTACAATGTTGGCATTGCTGGCTTTGAAATCTTTGAGTTTGTTAATGAAAAATTCGTTAAAGTTTTAGAGAATATTGTTACGAATTTCACATTTATTTGGCTATTTATTTAGAACTGTAATTAAAATTCTTTTTTATTTTCCCATGCAACGCACGCAGACGATTTTTGAAAAACGTCAAAAAAGTAAAATAACCAACAAAGAAACATAAGCACTAAATTGAAAAGTGATACGCCGTTTCTTGTGAAACAACGCAAAACGCTCAAACGAAAGTAATAGTCCTTCGGGACTAAATCCCTTTGGACTAAAAATTAAAGAAAAAGAAAAAAACTATAAAATACATTCCGCCAAATTCTGAATTGGATAAGTTCACTTTCAGATCTTCCGTAGCAGACGACACTTCTTTAGAATAGCTAGCAAGGCCCTTTCTCCAAACCACGTCTCATAACAATGGTAACGACTGCTACTTTGAGAGTTTCGAATTCTCTAATTTGTTAAAATTTGGTTATTCTCTCTGTGCAGTGATGACGATACATTTTACGAGTGTAAATGAGGGAAGGTTTATAAGATATTTCTCCCGCCGTCTTAACGTGCCTTCGTGGTGTAACGGCTAGCACACTCGGCGCGTATTCGAGAGGTCCAAGCTTCGAGTCCCGGCTAAAGCACTGCTCATTTTTCATGTCTCCTGCTTCGAAATAACCTAATGTCTCTACATGTTTAAGCTTAACCTTCAAGTACCTATTTTAAAGTAACAGACTACACAGGAGGCACAATGTAATTGCGTTGTTTGGCATACAAAACGTATGAAAATAAATGTTTTGGATCCCATCACACATTATCCTTCTTCTTGCCTTAAATATAAAAACTTGACACCACATGACTTCCTCATACTGGATATTAAATTACACGCACTTTCTGCTGCATTTCATTTAAACTTATTTCTTTGAATTTCGTTAGAGATAGATTTTTTTTTATTCAATCAATTCAGTTCTCACTTCCCGACACGGCAAAAATATATAAAACATCAAAATATTTTCATTAAAAATTAATAAATGCAAAAAAACATAATACACCAAACACAGTTAAAACAATTAAAAAAACAATTTTTGCAATTAAAATTAGAGTTTCTACGCAAAAACAAGCAATTCGACCAGCAGGCAAGAAGGGAGAATTTTCGGTGCACAAAACAGAAAGTTTACTTTTGATCCCACTCGGCAAAAGGACACTGAAAGTGCAGGAGCTGATTTAATTCACTGTTCTGCTAACTTTCGAATGTAAACAAATATGGCTGCTATGGTAAAAAAAAGTTAGGCTTAGCCCCACTTAAGCAACTTTTAAATTGTTGATAATTCTACAGCTCTTACATGCAGATTAACTAAAGTCATAAAACCTTAACAGAAGATAATAACAACATAATTCAATCATTTTTAAAGCAAAAAATGCGCAATTTACCAAACATAAAAAACTGAGCTCACGGAGCTGAGTAACAGAGTGCCCTATATACAAAATTTGAACGTTCTGAGGCTACTAGTTTTTGAGTTATTCCAGATACATGCGTACATACAGACGTCGCGAAAAAAAATCTCTTTTGAATCCATTTTAAATGAGTTTTTTAAACCGTTCTGGAAAAAAAAACAGTCCTTTATTCTGTCCTTACGTACAGGACACAGGAGACCACTGGATGAGCACCTGCGCCGCCAAGAAGACTTTCAGCTTTATTCCTCACTCAACAACTACCATGTTTATTTAAATTTTACAGCTATGAAATTTGGATATATACATTAAATCATTATACATAAATAAATACATTATACATAAAAAAAGAGGAGGGCAGCGAGATAGAGCAAAGAAAGGATGAAAATTTTTAAAAAATCTGAAAGGTTTCAGATTTTAAATTACGTCCAAACGGGCGTTTTTTAAACATTTTGTATGTTACTTTTATTTATTGAATATCATGTTCTTCGCATTTAAACCATAAAATTCAGTTAAAGAACAATATCGCAAAATAATTTTAAACTGAGCATATCTTTAAAATTTCCTACACACAGTCTCACGCGCTGCAGATAAAAATGTTTTTTTCTGTAGAACGTTGCCATTGCCCGCTTTGAAATCCTTGAGTTTTTTCATCAAAAATTCGTTAAAGTTTTACAAAATATGAAATCGGTAATAAAACAAATTCCAAATTTCAAATTTGGGCTTCCAGATGCGCATATTCGCAGCAGAATTACGGCATTCAAAATTCGATGGCCTTAGGTACCGTCGTTTTATCACAATGCGAGAAACATACATACATTTATGCACATTCTTCATTATTTAGTTTCTTTAAATATAATACAGGGCTGCAATATTTTGTGGCAACAGTTTGAAAAGTGATACAGACTATTAATGCTTCCGACGCAAAATCGCAAAACGAAAGCAATAGTCCTTCAGGGACAAAGCCCCTTTGGACTAATAAATATTAAATCATTATACATAAATATATACAGTTATAAGTTAAATAAAGTTATAAGAAATAAAGTTATAAGAAATATTTTGATATATATACATAAAAATTTATTAATTCTAATTTGAAATTTCTGTAACAGCTTCTGAGATGAAATATCTTCAATCTTGGATTGACTTTATGTTCCTTTTAAATGATCACAGTTTTCTGTTAGATATTTGATTAAGTTATGCAGTTTATTACGAAGGAAATTACTTTTAAGAAGTTGTTTCAACCAGATTTGTGCGTTAACGTCTGTGAAGGGGCGAAAGTGGAGATCTTTTGGTTATTGAACATTCGAACATATAATGATCTATTGTTCCTTTTAGAAAATCAAAGACAATTTTTTCATGGAACTAAATAACTTTATTCTATAATGTATTGCCCATTTTGATAAATGGCCTTTTGCCATCTTTCAGGCAGCATCATAACCCCACGTTCATAAAACTTCTGGTTTTTATTAGCAAAAAACTGAATCAGGTACGATTTGACATCATCGTCATTATTGAAATTTTTACCATTCAAGAAGTTTTGTAAAGATCGAAACAAAAAGTAATCAGATGGTACAAGGTCAGGACTACATGGTGGATGTGACAAAACATCCCAACCAAGCTTCAATAATTTTTGCCGAGTGACCAAAGATGTGTGGGGCCTTGCATTGTCATGATGGAATCTTTAAAAAAAGTACCTATTAAGTCTACTTGATTTTCGATTTGTCGATTCGGGCAGCTTTTCTTCAACTGCATTGTTTAATTTCGTTAGTTGTTCAATGTAGACATCAGAATTGATCGTTCGGTTGGGTGGTAAGAGTTCAAAGTAGACAATTCCTTTGTAATCCCACTAGACTGATAACAAAACCTTCTTTTGATGAATATATCATATAATTGATATTGTTGTAAACAACCCATTTTTCATCCCCAGTTAACAGTCGTTTTAAAAATGAATCATTTTCATTACGTTTCTTTAGCAAATCGCAGCTGTTAATGCGTTGCGTTAAATGCGTTTCTTTCAGTTCGTGAGGAACCCATGTATCGAGTTTTTGAACATAGCCAAGTTGTTTTAAGTGATTTTCAATGCATGTATGTGATACACGAAGCTTCTCTGCAATCTCACGTGTTGTACTGTGACGATCCGAATCGATTATTGCTTTGATTAGGTCGTCATCAACTTCAACTGGACGACCAGACCGTTTTTCATCTTTGAGTGAAAAGTCGCCAGAACGAAATTTGGCAAACCAATTTTGATACTGCCGTTCTTTTAAGGCTTCGTCACCATAAACAGCACATAACTTTTTATGAGCTTGCGATGCGTTTTCCCTTTGCGGAAATAAAGTAGCAAAATATGACGAAAATGTTCCTTTTGATTTTCCATTTTTCAACAAACGCCAAACGAAAACTACGCAACCGATCAAAAAACCTTTTTTACTGATTCACAGCTGAAATGCCAACTATCAAATAACAAAATGTGTTTTACATTTGTACTACGTTTACAAACCCAAAAATTCAACTGAAGCCATCTATGAGTGAAATCCGCAATTACTTAGTTGCCAACCCAATAAAAGGTCCATGTGAAGTAAGGAAATAAGTAAATAAGTCATTGCATTATTTGAAGTTATTAAATTCCTTGATGGTTTTGGTAAGAATAAGTATGTGCGTCTGCCTGCATTGTCTCTTGACCAATTTGCATACCATTGTGTTATTAAATCTTTTTCCAGTCTTGATTTTAATAATGAAATAAGATTTGGAAGTGGAAAAAATATTGGAATAGCATAATTGTTTGCTGCGTCTCTCGCTAATGTATCTGCAATTTCTTTTCCGAATGTTCCTTTGTGGGCTTTTGTCCAGTGGAGTTTTGGTTTGTATTCTTTATGAAAATTAGCAAGTACGAGTTGTATGTCTTGGACTAGAGGTGATTTATTTTTGCCTGCTATTGCTTGAGCACTGCCAGAAATTATGATGCTGGCTATTTAAAGTTGCTTTGCATATACTATGGCTTTTCTCATTGCTAGTAATTCAGCTTGAGACATTGAATTAGTTTGAATCATTTTTGATTTCCAGGTATGTATGAGTTTATTGTTATAAAATACACAGTACGCGCTACCAACTCCTATTTCCGTTCTTGATCTGTCTGTATAAATTTTGATTTGAAAACTATTTATGTTTGAATTGGTATTATATTTTCTGAATGAAACTGATTTAGATGAAGTTTTATATTTTATTTAAGTTCCTCATAATCTTCTGGAAAGTAGGTATTGGAATTGTAGGTACTTTTGTCTCTTAGACGTGCGACTTTTGTTTTAGTTGCTTCTTTTTGCAGGGTTAAAATTATTGGAGGAATGTCTGAGATAATCTGTAGAGCACTGGTGGGTGTTGTTCTATATGCTTTGGTAATTGTAAGTAGAAAAAGACGCTGAATTGAGGTTAACTGTCTTATTGCTTGTACATTGAATTCTGTTCCCCAAGCAGATGTGCCATGAAGAAGAATATTTTCTATGACAGTTGTATACCATATTTTTTGATATTGTGAAGATACTCCCCAAGTTTTTGCAGTTGTTATTTTGACTGCGTTTGACAGAATGAGACGTTTGTTTTTGATATATTTGATATGAGAATGCCATGAGAGTCTATTATCGAGTATGATACCAAGTTATAGTAATGAGTTCTTTGTTGCTATTTTTTCTTGTGCTATTTTAATAATGGGGTTTCGGAGGTTTCTAAGCTTGGTACCCAATTTTGGTATATAGAGAGCTTTGCTTTTGAGGACTGAGA
This sequence comes from Stegodyphus mimosarum, assembly GCA_000611955.2. Lineage (NCBI taxonomy): Eukaryota > Metazoa > Arthropoda > Arachnida > Araneae > Eresidae > Stegodyphus > Stegodyphus mimosarum. The sequence continues at coordinate 190,642 of KK120692.1, read as the reverse complement.
TTTTTAACTGAAAATTGTCTGTCCAGTTCTTGAAAATTTGTAGAGAATGCTGCCAATTTTCTTCTATTTCTTTGCGACTATTGCCTCGGACTATAAGTAAGAAATCGTCAGCGTAGGCTTGTGCTTTGGTGTGAGGGATATTGTCGAAGGTTATTAAGATTTCATTTGCTATTGAGTTCCAGATAGTTGGGCTCAAGCAAGATCCTTGTGGGCATCCTCTTGTGATATTAAATGTATTGATTCCAGAATTTAAAGTATATTGAAAAGTTCTATTATGGAAATAGTCCTTTAGTAGTAGAAATAATTGGTTTGGATAATGGATAGATTTGAGTATATTTAATGCATCTGCCCAGCGTATTGTATCAAATGCTGCTTGGATATTGAGTACGATTAATAAAGAATGATTGTTCTGATTTCTATTAGTATGAATTATCTGAAGCAATTTTTGAAAAGCATAATCCACAGATTTATTGATGACAAATCCAAATTGGTGTGGATGGATGATATTGTTGGCATAAAGGTGATGAAAGTATAAGTTTTTCCAGAAGTTTTGCAAGTGTGGGTAGCAAGCAAATTGGTCAAAAAGATTTTCAATTGTCTGTACGCTTATTTTTATTTAAAAGGAGAACTATTTCTGCTTTCTTTAATATTGTAGGAAAAGAGGCTGTTTTCCAGCAGCTAGTAATAAAAGAATATAAGATATTATTGTTAGTTTTGAAAATTTGTTTTAATGTGATATTATCTATCCCATCTGATCCAGGAGCTTTCTTAGGGTTTAAATCTTTTATTATATTTTCTGTTTCCATAATGGTTGGAGAATTACCTCTTGCATTTTGATCAGAAGGTTCTTTGCTGTTGAGAGCTTCTGAGTAGTTAGTAGTGATATTTCTTCTTCTTAAGGGAATAATTCTGTTGATATTTTAGTAATGATATCATTTGATGTAGTTGCTCCTGGAAACCCTGACATAGAGAGATGAGGCGGAGTGTAGACTTTATTATGTGCTATTTTAAAAAAAAAATTTCCACAGAGTTCTGTGGTGTTTGAACAGAATTTTCTCCAACTTGTAATTTTTACTATTTTAATATTTCTTTTTTGCATCTGATGAAATAAAATTATTTATAAGACCTTGTGATTTTTCTTTTAATTTCGATTTGAAAGTGCTATGGCTTCCATTTGAAGTTTTGTATCTTCTTTTAACCGTATAATATAATTCAGGTACTAATTGAAAGGTTATATATTGGTGATCGCTTAGTGATATTTGGTCAAGGATTTTCCAGTCTGTAATTCTTGATGCCAATTTTAGAGTTGCTATTTTTAGATCAATCCAACTTTGCGCTGTAGGAGTTAAAACGTTACGTGGACTATTTGAAGTATTTATTATTGCTAGATGTCTCTGTTGAATGAATTCTATTAATAGTTATCTTCTATTGTTTTCTATATTTGAACCCCACACTGGACTATGTGCACTGAAATCTCCTGATATTAACTGTTGACATGTTGATGGAAGTGGAATTGAGTCTACTTCTTGTAGAATTTCTTGGAGATTTAAAGATGGAGGCGCATATACCGAGGTACAATACATTGAGAAATTTGATGCCTCGAGCTTGATTGTTGCAGTATGGAAAGATGTATGAATTATTATAGGCGTCAAAGGTCCGCGCTAGATTATTAAGGATTTGGTTGAGTGTGATAACAAGGTAAAGAGTCTTGAAGGAAGTACAAGTTTTCCTGAAGGTGGAACGTAGGGTTCTTCAGCCAGAATTAAATCTATTTTTTCTTCTTGTGCTATTTTAAATGCGTGAGGTAATGCAATTTTTGCTCCCTGAAGATTAATTTGTAGCATTTTATGTGATGGATTGTTGATAAATTGTTTGCTTGTGGAATGAGAAGTTGGATTTATAGAAAAGTCTTATTGAGACTTTAGTAGAGCGTTTTTGAAACTAGTTTTTCTACTTCATGTTTGTAGCTTGGGCAACTGACGTCTTTAGCGGCATGATGAGTGTCAAAACTTGTATTGTTAAATTTTTTATTGACAATACAGTTAATGCAAGAGGGGCAGCTGGCATGACATTCTGAGATGTGATGGTTCTCTCCACAGTAGAGCCAGTGGGTCCAAAAATTGCAATTTCTTTTGTTATGGGAAAACTCTTGGCAGTTGCCACATCTTTTTACGCCGTAATAGTCTGCGATACGGATGGATCTCCATCCTATTGATATTTGTTTGCTGTCCATAAGGTATTCAAAAGCTGGAGGTGCGCATTCTATTGTACATTTATTGGAGGTTCAGCTGATTTCTATGTTTTTGAATAATGGTTTAAAGGAGTGGTCAGGTAAATTAGTTCTTGAATACAAAATATTTAAAATATTATCTTCGTTGTATTCAATGGGACATTGGGTAGATTGCATTTAGGCAGTCTTGGCGTAGAGATTTTAATGTCAATATCTTTTATTGGACTATTTTTGATGATTTCTTGTAAATAAAAAATATCGGCACTATTATCACATTCTGTTACTATTACTCGTCTTTTCATTTTAACTATTTTCTTAATCTTGTGGAATATAATCTTGTGGAATTGTTTAGTGGAATATATTTATCCAGGTCGTCAAATATTTGCTCGTTGTTTTGTCCTTATGTACAGACGTCACGCAAAAACATGGTGAAATTGCACTCGATAGTGGTCAAAATGAATATTTTCTTTGAAACATGATACCCGGAATTTTTCGCGATTACAATAGTTCGTACAAGGAAGTAGAAATAGCCATTGCTACGATTGCTGCATGTTGTGCAGGATTTCTTAGTCGAAGCTTTCGTCAGATGTTCGATCTGATGCATAATTTTTTATATTGACTAATTTGAGAATTTTCACGGATAGGTTAATTGCAGAAATGTAAGGTTTTATTATCGATGAACATTTTCTACATAGTAGTAAAATGTTTGAATTGGTTAAAATTTGAAGCTTCAAAACTTTCTTCATAAATAGTGAGAATAAAACGAAACAAAAAATAATTTTTAGTTAGTTTCCAGATCAGAGCGTGCACTTGTGTCTTCAATTATAATGATTTCATAATAAATATATATCACAGAACTTTTAGAACTACGACGCTTTACTTTTGCTGCAAATCGTATTTTTCTTTTAATAATGTTGTTACTTCACTCGCCCATGAAGAACTGGAAACACATTCTTTAATTACAAAGCGGGTGTTCAAGACATAGTTCTTACAAATATACAAGTACTTAATCTAGAAATCAAACAACAAAAATCAGCGTTATATTTGCCAATTTTGACAGGACTAGTTTGATGGTTTTACCCAAACATCATCCTCAGCTGTCAAAGGGCAAATGAACGAGATAAGGTATAGTGATTAGATAAGATAAGATAAGAATGGCCGTCAGAAGTTAAGCTACTGGCGCCATCTATTAATGAAACGAAAACTAATATATAAATTCCTTAAAGGCTGAAGGCAAAGATGGATTGGAATTAGGATCGTTAACTAGAACATAAAGAGTTTTTTGGATGTGAAACGCCTCTAGGAAATCCAGTTCACCAATGGAAGATGTTTTCTGATGAACTTTGGCTTCAGAAAAATTGAAGGTGTGATTTTCGGACGAACAATGCTAGGCTACCGAGAACTTCTGTGTTCCCCTTTTTCGAACATATGCCTCATGTTCTTTAAAGCGAAATTTTAAGGCTCTCTTAATTTAATCAATGTAAATTAAACCACACTGGCAAAGAATCCTATAAATACCCCAGGAATTCATATCCGGAATGAGGTCCTTGAGTATGGAACTCCTAATTTTATTGATAGGAGAATAAACGACACGAAAGTTAAATTTCTGTAAAATATGAGCAGTTTTATAGCTAAATGATGGAAAGAAAGGAATGACAACAGGATTCTTACAATTTCCTAAAACAAGAGTTGGTATGTTGAGATGAGAATTTTTTAACTGCTTGATTAATAATGTTGGGTGAAAATCCACTGTCAATAGCTACTGCTTTTAAATAATTAAGTTCTTGATCAAGAGCCAATTTGGTGGAGCAAACTTGAAGTGCACGGAAAACATAGGAATAAAATGAAGCTAAATTTTGTTTAGTCGGATGACATGATTTGAAGTATAGTGGAAGGCAAAATGAAGGTTTACGGTAAATCGTAGTACTGAAGTTGCATGTGCTACGTGTGAACAAAATATCGAGGAACGGAAGAAAATTGCATGTCTCGAGTTCAAAAGTGAACTGAATAGCAGGATCAATGGATAAAAATGATTTAAACAAAGTTCTTTCAATAATTAATTCAACAATTAAATTCCAAACAATTAGGTAAAGGGATATGCGGACTAGAATATTTGACAGATATTTCTAGCAAAATAAGCGAATGAAATGAGTCGATCATTGCAAAGGAAAAATGCCGTAGTTTCGTTTTCTTTTAAAAAGGAACTCATGTATTGGTGAAATGCATGAAAAGGAAGCGATCGATTGTTTTTCTCTAGCAAATAGCTTCTTGAATGAAAATGACATAAAAACAAATACGAAAAGATGATGGGGTTACATCTAGAAGCTTTCAAAGATTTTCCAGAATATTCTTTTTCAACAGTATAAGAGAAAGTGCATGATGACGATAAATGGGTTCTGAACACAAACTATTGAACTGAATCTATACACAAATTTTTCTAAGCATGTTTGATGTCAAATATTTGAGTGGAAATTTCAAAAACATGAATTTAATGTGAAACAAAAAGCTGATATGTAGGCCACATGATTTCCTTGTACGGAATATTAACGCATTTTTATGCACATTACAAATGCATTATGTAGGCATTTGTTCTGTATTTCATATAAACGTATTGGATGAATTAAATCTACTTCGTCGATAGCACATAAACCACAATAAAATAAATGCACTCTTTAAAATTCACTATATTCGTTTACCATAGCGACGCTCTGGCGCTAGGTTCACTTAACAGCGTTATATCTCATTCATTTTATAACTCAGAATGCACAAAAAGTTATATCATCTGAAGAATGATCTAATCGTTGCCACGTGTTTTATTCAAATACTATAACAAATCTAAAACGATGTATTGAAGAAATTAAACAAAAAAAAAAAAAGAAAAGAAAGAAAGTAATAGTTTCCCGCAGAGGATTCAGTATTTTTCATTCAATTAATTCAGTTCTCACTTAACGATAAGGCAAAAATGCATAAAACTAGAAGTATCTATATTAAAAATTACGAAGTAAATCTTAAACACTTATTTCCTCGAATAAATTCCAGAATGGGTTTAGACTTAATTTCCAATAATAAAAGAAGGCGTTATGTTTGATGTTGCGAAGCTTAGTTTCTCTAGATTGGCAACAAATCCACTATTGTGCTAAGTTTCAAATGTAAATAAGTATGGCTGCTTTTGTAAAAATAATTAGGTTTAGCCGCACTTAAGCAACGCTTAAATTGTTGATAATGCTACAAATATTGCATGCATATTTACTAAAGGCATAAAAACCTTAACTGCAAGTAAGAACAACATAATTCAATGACTTTAAAGCAAAAAATGCGAATTTACCAACATATAAGAATAAAAAATCTGAGCTCAATGATCCGAGTAACAGAGTGAATATATATATATACATACATTTATATACTTTTGGTGCGTCCGATTGCAACCAAAAAAAAGAGCAGCACATCTACATGTTATAGTAGTCCTATATACAAATTTTAACATTCTGTGGCTACTCGTTGAGTTATGCGAGATACGTACATATATAGACGCACAGACGCCACGAAAAATATGTTCTGAATCCATTTTAAATCAGTTTTATAATTCGTTTGGGCAAAAAGTGTCCTTTACTTTGTCTTTACGGGCAGCTGTCACTCAAAACATCGTTAAATCGCATTCGATAGCTGTCAAAATGGATATCTTCGCTGAAGTACGATAATTACAATACTTCCTTTTTACTTCGTACAAGAAAGTAAAAAAGGCTTAGCTTAACAAAATACGAGGTCTTCATAGACTTGGCTTTTTAATACGAACTAAAAATCGTGCTTCATAACTAAAGTCTACAGGAGTTTTAGCTCCATTTACAAAATGAATTTAGAATCTCGTCTGAGAAAGCAAAATTCATATTGCTACCTTTCTAAGCTACTGTATCTGTGAAATGAGATTTTCCGCCTGTAAAAATGCCAAAATAAAATACAAAGCCGTTTGAAGGTAGAACCAGACATTCGCCTACAAATATTATCAACTAAGCCTAAAATAAGAATGTAATTCCACGTGCTCATTAAACATTTATGTTATTTTATGTTACATCTTAATTTAGGCCTGTTGTTACTGCTGCCTTTATAGTATGCTCTAGCTAGGAATATAAACTGATATTGTTTTGTGAAATGCATAAAGTTTTTAATAACAATAAAATATGTATTTTAACTGAATTCGACGTTAAACTGAAGGAGTTGTGCTTATTGTACGGATCTATTTTATTGTTGGTCTCACCTGTAACCTGTTGTAAAGCAGACGATTTGAAATAAATTTTATGTGGCAGTGTTCTGAAATTAAGATGGGTATTGTAGGGATCTGAGAATAAATTGAAATACAGGATGTTTATAAAGTCCCGGACTCATTTTGATGTTTAATAACTCATAAAATAATGAAGATATAAGCAAACTTATGGCATTTATTGATGGAATAACTTATTCCTTTTCAGGTTTGAATATCTTTACTTTTGTAAATATCGTCTGCGCGTGTGGTTATTTCAGATAATTTCATTTTCCAGTCTAAATATCTGTACTTTTCTAAATATCGTCTGCTTATTAATTGCACTTTTCTCTCTTTTTTTTTGGAAACTATTGCAATGTTATGTTTACTTTTGATGTGTTTGTTCTAGTACTTTTGTATGTGATGTTTTATTCGACCGGATATTAAGGAGAATGCATACACCACAAGAGAAAGCACAGATTTTATGGTGGTTCACAGAAACGAAATCCATAATGCAAACACAGAGAAATTGCAGAAGAATTTACCAAAAAATCCTCCATCCAAAAGCAGCATCTCGCGGTGGAAAAAGAATTTTCTAGAAACTGGAAGTATCGCAGATAAGAAACGTTCCGGACGTCCCTGCACAAGTGATTTTGATGTTGAGCGTGTCAGAGAGACATTTTACACAATCCTAGAAGATCTGTGAGATCAGCGGCAAGAGAATTGGATATGCCAATTTCTACGGTGTACAAAGTTATTAAGAAAAAATTAAGACTGCATGCATACAAAGTTCAAATTGTTCAAGTTTTGGAACCAGACGATAGGCCTAGGAGGATAGCTTTTGCAACAGATATGCTGAGGAGGATAGAAGATGATGCCAAATTTCTGAAGCACATAATGTTCTCCGACGAAGCATCCTTTCGTCTTTTTGGCATTGTTAATCGGCATAATGTGCGCATATGGGGATTTGAAAACCCCCATGAATACCGTGAGGCACAAAGGGATTCCCCAAAGGTTAATGTGTGGTGTGGACTAATGCACGACCGAGTCATTGGGCCTTTCTTTTTTACAGAAAAGACGGTCTCATCAGTCGTATACTTAGACATGTTGGAAAACTTCGTATTTCCACAACTAGAAGAGCTTCAGCCACATGTCCTTTTGCAACAAGATGGTGAATCACCTCATTGGGGTACCATCGTTCGTAGTTCTTTGAATGGCCATTTTACAGGAAGATGGATTGGGCGAGGATGTCCAATTCTTTGGCCACCCAGATCACCTGATATAACGCCGCTGGACTTTTTCCTTTGGGGATTTGTAAACGACAACATTTACAGGAGGAGAGTGTCGAACATTGATGACCTAAAAGCCAGAATTACAACCGCAATAGCCTCTGCTTGACGGTACCTGGCGTGAAATTGAATACCGACTTGATATTCTCTGTGCGACGAAGGGGGCACACGTGGAAGTTCATTGAAAAGGGTCATGAAACCTCTTGAGTCTATCTAACCATTTATGTTATTAATTTTAATCTATCTTTATTATTTTATGAGTTATTTAACATCAAAATGGGTCCGGGACTTTATAAACACCCTGTATTATGGTAAATTTCAAAGTTTTAAAAATAATTTCATTGCGTCGATATTTGTATGTTTTTCAGACATCTCTTCACTTTCTATTCCTTTACTATCTATCCTCTGTTCCTCTCCTTAACACTACTTCTAGACATTATTAACTTCTAAGATATCAAATAACCAAAGACCATAGAAAAGGATCAAGTAGACCATAAAAATTTATTCGTGACGGACTCTGTGAGCCAAAACATTCGCAAGCCACTGCCTTGCAGTAAAGTAGCCAAACCTTCTTGGTTAAACGCAATAACCCCACTCCAAGATATGTCCCAGAAAACTTCCAGCATTCTGTAAATATCCCGAATTTTTTAAAGATATAGTTGACATTTATTTTATTAGTGTCAATTTATGCGGTCATGAAGATGTTTTTATGGTGTCAGAAATATGTTCACTAATCAAATAACCTTGTTTTCTAGATATACATTGCGGGGAATTCGCGGTACCTATAAAAAGGGTTGGTAGATAAATGAATTTCTAGATTTCTACTCCAGATGCGTTTCATATTTTAAAAAATTTTGGAAATAGACAGAAAATTAAATCATCTGAAAAACTTTAAATGGAAACTTTAAATGAAGAACTATAAATAGAACTTTAAATGAAGAACTTTAAACACTTTAAAATGGAACTTTAACGTAAATCTGAATAGAACTTTAATGGAACTGTAAACGGAACTTCAAGTAGAAACTGTAAATGAAGAACATTTCAATGAAGAACTTTAAACATCGTAGAACATAAACACGGAAAAAAACATAACCTCAGAAAATAAAGGTATTTTGATTAAGAATAACTATTTCATAACAAATTATTTCCTGACAGACTGCATGCAAAAAGACATGAAACACATACACAAAAAAAAGGGGGGCCAAGCAGTTGTCAGAGTCTGAAAATAAAATAGTAGAATGACCAATTTACCCAAACATAAGAAAGAGGTTTCTTTCCTAGTTATAACTTTAATACCTAAATACCCTTCATTAGGATGAATTGAAACAATAAACCGCGTATTTACATATTGTAAATACAGTGAAATTTCTCTCGGCTAGTACTTTTAAAGAAGATCATTTCTGAGAACACAAATAATAAATGCTGAACATCGCCAGCAACCGTTTTCTCCAAGATTGCCAGCGACGTTCACAGCTGGCGAAATACTTGTAGTTTGGAACTCTAGCGTTAACCTGGGTCGTTTCGTTGTAACGTGCTATTTGTTTAAAACATTGATTGTTTAAATTTTTTAGTCCCGCGTTTACTTTAAAAAAAATAAAAGAAATGAAAAGAAAAGAAAACTGCTTTCTTTATAGGGAATAATTTGATGTGGACACCCCATGACATTATAAACATTTTTTGCTGCATTTCATTTAAATTTATTTAATCGAATTAGTCTAAGTTAATTAATCCATCTCTCAATGTAAGTCGAAAAATGATATCAAAAATTTCAAATTTTGAATTTAAATATCCCGATCAACTTTTTTCCTACAAGAATCAGACTTCTTATATTTTTAATTTTTCACAGCGAGTATAAAACTTCTCAAAAATAAGTATACAAACCGGGAGACCGCATTAAAAGTTAGATTTCGCTAATTTTCGAAAATTAATTATTTTTAATTTAATATTGGCAAAACATGAATATTTTCTTCATTTAAAACACATCTGTAATTGGAAGTATACGACTACGACCACCGATTGTAATAATAAAAGTCGGTTAAGAACTTTTAAACTGAGTAGATTAAAATGGAAATTTCTGTTGAAATATGATATCTAAAATTTTTCGAGATTACAATACTTCCTTTACTTCGGAGAAGGAAGTAAAAATAGTAGTAGGTAGTAAACGGTGTAAAAATATTTTCTTGTTTGTGAAGGTATCTAATTTTTAATGAGTATCTCTTGTTTTATTGGTTAAAGGTATCCAATCTCTTAACTCACGAAGTTCATTTTCTAGCTACCAACTTTACATCATTATTTGTTTTAACTGATTTAAGTACTTTAGGAGAACTTCGGTAATATCTATCTGTAATATTACAAGAGCGTATGGGTTGCTTCATATCATATATATTGCAGAATAAATCAGTATCATCTGATTCCTTTATATTACGGCTAAACAATTAAAAGGAATGCTATCTTATCACATGTGCATTATAAAAGCTGTTTTGTGTGTGTGGGGGGGGGGGG
>KK120692.1:161572-180373 GCA_000611955.2 Stegodyphus mimosarum | reverse complement strand
TAAATTGGTGGGTGAACAAGAAATACTTTCAAATACAACAGAAGAAACCTACGAACCTTCCTCCAATTCCGTACGCCGGTGCTTTTGTCCTTCTTGGATCATGTCCGTGATCACCTGTGGAATGTAAAGGAAAATATATTTTAAATATTACAAGTATTATTTTAAAGATTGCACATAATTGTGCGTTATGGTGTCTGCCGAAAACATCGCGAATAAAAATGTCGCGAAAAACACAACGCAAGGCAAAAATATCGTGGCATAAAAAATCGTCGTAGGAAATAAAGCGGCTTAAAAACATCTCAATTTTAATATATCGTCGTAGAAAATATCGTGATAAAAAATAAAGCACCGAAAATCACCGCTTTTTAATAACATCGCAGACATATGCTTTTCTGGTTTTAAATGTATATTCGCGCAATGATTATGACCACAAGTAGGAATGAGAAATCTTTTACCTCTATATTTCCTAAAGTATTCGAAAGCTGAAAATGAGCAAAAAAGTAATGCTGAGTATGTCAGGACTGAGTGTTCTAGGCATACTTTGGCGAACCTATTTGTAACCGTATCAGAGTCCTGATCTCGAACAGGGAGCTGAATGCAGCTATGTTCTGTGGTAGAATAACTGTGGTTAAGTAGTAGAATAACTACACGTAAGGAGGGTTTAAAATGACCCTTTTATTAAACTACTATTTACAGTCACTTCCCAACTCGGAAGGGATAACAGAGAATAATGACCGCACTTTGGTCTAAACTGAACAATCAAATAATTTAAAATAAAGTTAAGTAGAAATTAAGTAGTCGTCGCTCTCAGAGCTATAAACGCGAGGTTGGTCTCTACGCTAAACTATCAATGGTGCGTAGCAAGATTTAGCTCATACTAACGCACTTAGATTACTTCATTAAGTCTTAGAGTAACAGCGCTAAGGCTTAGAATTTAAATACTAGCTGGTCAGGCGAACGTCGAACAGAGCTGCAGTGATCTCAGACTAAAAGCTCTCTCACACCGAGAAGTTCCTTGCTAACCTTTTAAATACAAAACTTGGCTCCACTTCAAATTAGCATAAAGCTGAAACGCGCGCTCATTCTAACGGGAAGTTGAAATAAGAACTTACAGGGAAGAGAAAATTAACGTAAAACTTTGTTAGTTTAAACTAAAATCTTACAAGTATAGCAGTTAAGAGAGTTCTAAATTTAAGTGCTTAACTATTAAAAGTCATTATTTGTTTAATCTCATTTATGAAATTGTATTAGGCTATATTTTTCATGAAAACTACCAATACAAATTCAAAAGGAACTAATTAAATAATGAATTTTAATTGTTAAGTACATAAATTTCAAATTCTTTAACTGCTACACGTAGAATTAATTTTTTACTCATTTTTCGCTTTCGAATGCTTAAGATTCATTCCTTCTTGTAGCAAAAAACAAAACAAAACAAAAATTTAATTAATCCAAAAACACATGTCTCCGATGTTATCATCATGTGACGATTTGTAAGCATTTTGACATTTTTTACGATAATGTCTTAAAACTGTAATGTTCTTGAACTGACTTATTTTCGGTGACGATGTTTCATACCACGAGGTTTTGTCCTTGTTTTCTTTTCTCCCGCGATGTTTTGTACGACAACATTTTTGCCTTGAAACATCAGTTTGCTTTTGGTATTGTTTTCAATTGATAAAGTCAGGAAGTTGTTACAATATTTTATTATTTTATTATTTTCATTTTTATTTTATTATTTTATTGGTTTATTATTCATTTAGTTTCTATGTTATACCTGTAACAAAATTTTATACTTCACAGAGAAATCTCTGTAAAATGTAACATTCTTTGTAAAAGTATCAAAAAAGTAACATTCTTTGTAAAAGTATCAAAAACAGTACCATTCTTTGTAACAGTCTAAAAAAATTCTCTGTAATATTTATGTCACCACTATGTGAAAATTTTGTATTCAAAGAATTAAAAAAAATAAGTAAATAAAAGGCGCTGAATAAGCAGAAGAAGCTGAAAGTCTTTTAGACGGAACAGCTGCTAATTCCGTGGTTTCCTTCCTTGCGTTGTCCATTGAAATCCATTAACAATTAATTAGAAATTTAATTAAGTAACAATGTAACTACCGACAATTTAATTTTTAACTTTCTAACTTAATAATTAATAACGCAATTAAATTATTTGGTAGAATTGTCAGAAACTGTAGAAAAATTCTAGTCAGAAACTGTCGGGTAGTCCGACAATTAATAAAATTAATTGTCATTATCGCTTATTAAAATTAATCGCTTATTTCTGTTTATGCGTTACGAATTTTAATTAATAATTTAATGAGTGCAATTAATATCTAAAACTTTTTAATCTCTTTCAGTCAATATCCACAAATCACATAAAAATCATTTAACATATCATTGTTTCAACAGAAGCGAGTGGTAAACGACAAAAATTTTTAAAAAAGGGGCGGTTAATCAAAAAAAAAAAAAAAAAGGCTGGGTAATTATGGTCTAGAACCAATATCTAAGCGAATAGAAATAGTGGTGAATCTTCGGATTATGGTAACATGGCGAAAATTTGGCGACCAACCCTGCTACAGCAACTTACGAGTTATTTTTTGGTCGCCATTTTGTTTTCACGATGTTTTTTTTTTTTACTCAACATTTTTTACAACAATCTGCTAGCCGAATTACGCTTATGCTAGAAATTTTATGGAATAAAAGTGCTTAATCATGACGAAGATTAGGTGCGAAATTGTTTCTAAGTGCTTATTACACGATCACGATCGGAATCTAAAATCACGATCGGAATTTTCCGGAAAGTAGCGGAACAAACGTGCACAGAAATTTGTTTTTACAGGGCAAATTTATTTATGAAACATGTAAAAAATTTTTTTCATAAATTAGAAAAATGTTCACAAAAATGCAGGAAAATTTTGTGAATCTTTGAAGTAGGTAAAAAGGACATATATGAAATTACCTGATCGTTAAAAAGTATGTATACTATGCAAGCTTTTATATGTTCAGCTTGCATATACCCTTTCCAAGGATGAACATTTGCACGTATAAAATAAATAAAATATGCAAAAAATTACATTACTTTTCTTTTCCCTCTAAATTATCCATTATAAAAGTCACCTGCGAATTTATAAGGCAAACATTAAAAATGGTTGCAAATACTTAGTGTTAAATATTTAACTTATTTCCATGCAGGTTTACTTGTACTGAAATGGATTGCAAAATGCTACAACCGCGTAATGCACAAAATGACTATCATTTAATTAAAATATAAATAAATTAAAGAACACTAATTAAAATATAAATAAACATATACATTAAATTAATAAAAATTATTGTTATTATTATAATTTTTATCGCCTTACTAAAATGTCGCCAAAAGTCGCCAAACTACCAGTTACCATATTCCAAAGATTAGCCCAGGATTCACTTCCAATTATTCATATATAATCTTACCTATTGTTTGCGGTAAATTAACGATAGCTGGCCCAGGACCAATATTCATAGATCCTATAGCTCCTATTGCTTTTGTTGTCCGCCATTCTCCTTGGCGATTGTAATAGCTTAGGTATTCCTCATTCCCAGGCTGCAAAATGCATTAAAATGTGTTACAAAATAGCTAAACTTGCATTATATTATGTGAAGCAATGTGAAATAATTTTTCAATTCATGAATCATAAATAAATAAAATGTTTCACTAACTTTTACTAAATCTTTTTTATGATCTTTTGTCATAACGAAATCATGAAATTTTGAAAAAATTCCTAAATTTGCTTAATTTTTTAATCAAATAATTTTGCAAAAAGCTGTTTCATTAAAAAATGCAAATTTTAAGTTTTGTTTACAATCTAACCGCGTGAGGAAATGCTCGCTGCACGAGAAAGCTTAAAATAATTTATCGTTATTTAAATTTGAAATAATTTATTTTCAAGGCTTTATAGTGTTTTAAAAATGAACACAACTGAAATCTTCCTCTGAGAAGCTGTCAAAGCGTTTTAACTTTGACATATAATTCTAAATATACAGAAATTATTTTTAAATCATGATTGTTGCATATTTTTTCCCACTATTGCTCAAGTGGCTAAATTTGTTAATTACTCTTAGTTCGAGCGCGGTACGAAACCAGACAAACAGATTTGCTGCATGCTTGGTTTTCGAGCTGTTTACCGTATTTATCGTGAAAATGAGCCGCATTTCCTTAGAAAATCCTCTTCGAACGCATCCCACTTCTTGGGTAGATAACTTTTGTGTGCTTTACCATATTCAAATAATCTAACCTAACCTTTGCATATTTATTAAAAGTATTCAAATTATAATATGGTGCGTCCGCCTGGCAATACAAAATTGTAACTCGCAAACTGTGTATTTTTATTGCAGTTATCTTATAACAAGCTGTTAGCCGGCATACGTTGCAATGATACTTAAACAAAGTGTTTGTGGTTTAATTCTGCTTACTAAAGTGATTATGAATACACAATATTTTTTTTGTTTGTTTGTTTTTCCATCTGGTTCGTACGCGAATAAATCGGAAGTTTTTCCTACGCGTGAGCAAGGTCACATACAGCTGCCCATGTGAAAAGCATAGATTTTCCAAATTTAGTGCACAAACTTGTAGCGATTTTCCCTGTGCTTTGTTGATGATCATTGCAAATGCGAGTCCCACCGGAAACTACTAATGCTTAAATTCGAATAGTATATCTGACAGAATCATTGGAACACGTGGCTGTTACTCGACATGCGTTGCAATGCTACTTAAGGAAAAGGAGGCGTTTGTGTTTTAATTCTGTTTATTGAAGTGAGTTTGGATACACAATATTTTTTGTTTTTCCATTTGGTGCAGTCAGCGCAGCATATTCCTAGTGCTTTATTCTTAAATTTCTGGAATGCATGCATAATTTTTCCATAATTTTCCAATGGCCAAACTTCGATGAAGACTGTAATCATAATTAGCCTCGTAATAGAATCACTAAGGTTTAAATCAGCCTGCAGTGTTCATCTGGATCGAGCAGTGCGTATTCGAACGTTTTCCAGTCCTGCTTCTCGTTGCTCGCTTGTTTCAGAGGAATGGGCTTGAGCAGTGCGTACTCGAAGGTTTTTCTTTCTTGCTTTTCGTTGCTCGTTTTTTTCATACGAACTAGCCTTGAGCAATGCGTACTCGAACGTTTTCCACTCTTATTTCCCATTGCTCGTTTATTTCTGTAGCTCATGATGCCTTTTCTTTCGTACTTCCGGTGTAGATCGAGAAATCGATTTTCGTTTTGGTGGCATAATTGATTTCACAGAGAAAGTATGCTTCGTGACGACTATTACAAATTCACTTTCAAAGGGGAAAAATGCGTGTGATGCAACAACTAGCATATTAATGAACGAAAAATGAATTATTTTAAGCTTTGCTGAACGATAACGCACTTTGAAATATTTTAATTTGGGAACTCAATTCTCTTATAAAGCCGAGTTTGTTTATTAAATTGGAAACAAATTAATGTAATTGCATTTTCTCGAGTGACAACATATTTTTTTATATATCACCGAGTCTTCTGATTAAATTTGAAACATATACGTATATATATGTCATAATTTAATGCTTAGTCGTGATGGCAGAGTGGCAAGCCTGGAAAGGGATGTTGGAATGAAACCAAGTTCAGCCAATTACGATCTTTATTTCTAGTCACATTAGATTAATTCTTCGTAGCCAATATATTTTTTATCATAAACAAAAACGTCCCATAGCTCAATCGTTGTTGAACTTGTTGTTGAGTAGTTCATAGAATAAATCAGCATAGAAGTCTGAACATAAATCAGGTGTAGAATTCTTGAAAGTTTTCAGTATGCTTAAGTCTATACAGGAATGTGGTCAAAACTTTCCGCAGTTTCAAGTAATCGTTTTCTATATACATCAAAGCGTATGGTAACGGGAAGAAAAAATAATTTGAAATTAAAGTTGCAATTTGCAGAATAAATGGTGAAAATACCGTAAACGTTTTCATACCTTTGTCCTGATGGACGCCGTTGAAAGGAGGTAAAATTAAATTTTGATTATATTTGATCTGTACTCGACAATTTTATGAAAATTCTAGAGTTAAAATTTGTATTGAACAATCGTATGCAAGAAAAAAGCGAAGTTTCGATGCATTTATTATTTACTTAATGTGGAAATTGTTTTGATTTCGATGGATGGAGATTGCATTGCGTATTTCCTTTTCAGTAACTTTTACGGCCAAAAAAAAATCTGAACGATTCAAAATGGGTTTTAGAAAATGCATTAGTATGTAAAAATTATTTTTATTAATATAGCTAACTTTTTTATTGCAATATGTGTTAGAAGATGAATTTTTTAAGTGCACTGTTATTTTGCACTTCTGATGCAAGTAAACGTAACGTGCGTTTTCTTTTTCCCATACCCCCATCACATTCTGCTTTCAGATAATTCCTTTGTATCGTAAATTTCATTTCAATCGGAGCATTTATGTTTCTTTAGATCAGTTTTTGATTTAATTGTTCAGATATTTGATTACTTTATTTCGAATCTCAATCACCAGATAAATATTGTAATTAGAGACTTTGTAATTATGTAAATGAATCATTTTCAATGATTCGATTCGATCTCCATAATTCTGAACAGCGGTTAAAGAAAGCTAATGAAATCCTGTGAATGTGGTGATCACTCGGATAGTATTGTAACAGACATGGCCGAAAATGGGCTGCAAATGAGATTTGTTAAAAGGACACCTCACTCTAACAGGAGCTGTGAAAGCATGTGGAGTGGCTGCTTTAAGAAAAATCTGTGAAACTTAAAAATATTGATAAAATCGAAAACAAATCTTCATCAAGAACATTTGACTTCTATACTAATACATATTGGATCTCCAAATTTATCAGAATGGGAAAGGGCTTGTAAAACACAGAAAATACTCAGGTTACGGAAAACGTTTCTACAATTATGGCAAGCGAAAGGGAAAATTATTACGAGCTCCATGAAATATGACGCCACTCTTGAACGAGAAATAGTTTTTAGAGACTTTCAATGATTTGCTTTAGTTTCTATTTCTTTCTTTCCTTCTTTTTGTTGTTGTGTGCGTGTGTGTGGCAATGTTATCTGTAGTCCATGATTGAGTTGTAGTTTACATTTGTTTTTGGATGTAAAGGTTAATAAATCTGATTGTAAGTAAAAGAATGGAATCTTGTTTTAGAGTTTGAAACATACTTCAGTTCTGGGTATGAAGAAGTTTGTAACTGAAGTACAATAGTTATATTTTTGGAACCCAGAACACCTTAATTCCTTCCTTCATGAAATACATCTAGGGCCCTATTCTGGACACCATCAAAACGGTAATTTGATCATTAACAAACTAGGTATTTTAGGTTCAAATAATACGCCGAACAACAATTATTTTATAAATTAAACAACAAAAATAAGCGTTTGCAAAATTTGCAACTATAACACGTATTTTTGTTGTTTCACTTCTAAAATAAACTAGAGCAGTTTGGTAAAAAAAATGCAGCAATGTAAAAAAAATCACTTCCAGACGAAATTTCTACTTCATTTTTTCGGCGACGAAATTTACAGGGGTGAGAGTAATTTTCAGTAATTCTATCGAAAATAGATTCCAACCGATTTTATGACATTGATTACGACTTCGGGCCTCTTGTTCGTGGAAAGCCCTATGCGAATCCTGTTAGTGGCAAACCTGTTAGCGGTGTGTGTTATCCGATGAAGTGAAATGAAGACAGTGTAGAAGTTCTCACATGTTGAAGATATGAGTTCTACAACGCTTGTAAACAATTGTCATTTGGCTGAAGATGGGGAAATTAATCATGGTAAGCAATTAATTTTCAGTGTTTGATTAACTTGCTTTGCTATTCTTGGAAAGCGTATTTTGCTTTTAATGTGTATATTTTGCCTTTGTATCGAATAGCGAAAATTGCTTTGTTGCATCAAGAGTCGAGAAAAATTAAGCCGTCTTAGTAATATCATATCGAATCTTTAAGCCGCCAAATATTTTCTTACGTGTTTTTTAATTTCATCATAATGGATATACCTTAATAGTTACGTAAACGGGTTGTGGAAGAGGAGTGAATAATTAAGGAATTACAATTTTGATTTTTTTTTTTAAAGGAATACAAAGTGTCAGTGAATTCTTAAACAATTTTTTTTTCAGATGCAAATGAGCTATTAAAGTTAAACAGGTAAACAATGAACTGGTACTACTACTGGAACTGGATGGTAAAACAATGAAGTATTGTTTAACTCTTGAATTGCATATTTCTTGAAAGGCAAGCTAGGGATTAGCTAAATCATCATGTAACTCCTCATAACCGAGTTTTTCTGTTGTGAAAATAAGGAAAGTGGACATAAGGATCCTGAGAAGAATAATCAGGCTTTTCAGTTTATTCAGTGATTGTCAAAAAGCATTACATTTCTTACGATAACGTAATATTAAATAGGAAGATTTCTGATAATGGGGAGCTTTTGCATGTTAATTTTTAGATTTATTTATGAAGTTGACTGTTTTATGTGCATTTTGATAATTTGCAATTTTTACAATATTTTAAGCAAATAGCTATTATTAGTTCTTACTTTCTGTGTAAAGTGACTTTCCAATTATCCAGGGGAGTATTAACCGGGCCTTGTCAAAAAAGAAGTTGTTTATTGCAGAGCGTTTAGCAAATTACCATCAGCATAAAACAAGACTTTCTGTGGGCAAATACGAAAGGGAAAAGAAATTTGCATGCTATAACTGCAGTGATATCAAATGATGCCATAGTATTTAGAAGTTGTTTGGTAAAAATATATTTATCGGTGCCCCTTGGCAAAAATTGGCGATTTTTGGCAGCACATGGACACCAAGTTTGTGCAGTTCTTTGATTTGTTATTTTGACTTTCACTGCTACACAAAGCCAAAATATTAAGTTAAAGAAATGCACAAACTCAGTATCCATTACACGTCAATCTATTTTCACTTAAAAAACATCAGAGAATTGCACAAACTTAACATTCCACACTGCCTTGACTTGTCCATGTACACATCGATCCGTTTTCACTTAAAATGTTAAAAGAGCAGCCAGTTCTACACTAGAGCCAAAAAAAAAAAAATATATAACCTCAGTAAACTACATTTTAAATCAAACAATAAAATAGCATAAGAAAGGAAATTCATCTTAGCACTACACAAAGGAAATATTCACGTACCTGATTTAGAAATTTCCGTATCTTCAGTCAAATAAACTTAACATCATTCAAAAGCTTCCTAAAATTATCTAGAATCTGTAGACTGTTGTTGCTACATAAATTCACAAAAATAAGAGTAAAAAATATCCTCCATAGTGCCAGTATCCTCCGACGTTTGACCATATGTATTTCCTTCCTTAAAACAGGACACTTATAATGGCTACTAAGCAAACCTTCATTTACACACAAGTCAATTAATGCTTTATTCCCCTTTCATTCCAAATCGTACAGAAATTCAAATTTATCGTACCACATTCAGCCATTTTACTGCATAAACCACAAAATAACCAGTGTACTTCCTAACCAACATCCCCTAGAAATCTTTTCCCATCATTTAAATTTACCGCTATCACGCAACCAATTATGTCATGATAGGGTTTCCATAAAATTAAACTACTCAGGTTACCATAAATGAAACAGCAACTTAGGGATAATCCAAGGGGCACCTTAAATATACTATAAGCAGTTGTTTTATTATCTGCAGTGATCAGTAATTTGCTTGTGTGTAGTTCTAAATGTATAAACAGTGTATTGTAAAAAATAAGAAGTTCTAACTGACTATTCTACACAAGTGTTTAATCAGTAACACTTCATTTTTACCTAAATATTGTTCTATAATACCATGTATGTCATAGTTTTTCCTTTTTAGTGACATTTATCTTTTTGTTATTTACGCTGCATTCTTTTATATTTTAATATTGATTTAATTAACATAACCAAATGTTAGCAAATTCCATAGCAAGATTAGAGGGAACGAGCAGCACTTTGAAGTCGGATTCAGCAAAGTCACAGAGCGAGAGGCATATGCATCTTCACACATCACATCTCAGAACAAATCCACAATAACAGAGGCATACCAAAATGCTTTCGAGTTAGCTGTAGACATCATTTTTTATATTATTTTAGTAAATCACAAATGAAGTTGGAAAATTTTTCCAGTGGCTCATTATTATATATCGTTTCAAACACCATCTTGATGCATTACATTACTTATTTATTTAAACTAATTTAATTTCAGGTACAGCAATGGAGGAAGTGGAAGCTGAAAGCAGCAGTGGGAGTGATGATGAATGGGAAGGCATGGAAGAAGAGATAAGTCTTTCCATGCAGACTCTTTGCCTTTTCTGCTCAGAAATTTTTAATAATGCAGAGCTGATGTTTGAGCATTGCCGTTCTCAGCATATGTTTGACATTGTTGGATACTGTAGACGAATGGGATTAAATTGCATAGATTATATTAAATTCATCAATTATATCAGATCTCATGTAAGTATTAATATGGAGAAAAAATAATTTTTTAACTGAATGTTATATTACAGCATTTCCCAATCTGTAAGTCTTCTAGATTTTCAAAAAAAGGTTGGGGGGAGGAATTCAAGTAATTGTTGTGCCAAACTATAGCTGAAAATCTCGGAGTTTGGAAATTACAATTGGTGGATATTTGTCACTTATCCTCCCAAGACTGACTTTTATGAAATTTATTACCAATTATCCTACTTCCCACTGTAGTTTTAGCAATAAAAGAGGGATTTAAAGCATTAAAACTGCAGTCATTTTTACAAATATATATCCAGACATTGAGTAACTGATTTGAAATTGGTTGTGTCTTCCGTTTCTTTAATATAAGTACTAACATTCATTTAATTTTCACTTAGTAAGATAAAGATTATCCAAACTGTTAATAGCCTTGTTTAAAACAATTATAAATTTTCCTCTGTTATCTAATTTATAAAAGTGGTCCCCACTTGAAAAGTGTTGCTATATAACATTACATAAATATAGTGAGATATTTAAAGTTTTAAAGGCTGTTCGCATTGGATGCCTGTTGCTTTTCCTTTAAAGTCATAATATGTAGTCCTCTGTCTTGTCACCAAATTGGTTTGGCTTCTTTACTGGTGATAATTGTATTCATTACCATTTCTTATACAATGATATTTTTCAAGTAATAAGTTTTTTTGTTTTACTGCAATGGGTTTCACGATTTGGTATTTCTCAAAAGTTGAACAAGCTGCTATCTTGTTTCTTCAAGAAAGAGGTGTTCTTCACAAAAAAAAAGATTGGGTTCAAATAACTACATTGTCAAACTGCAGTGTAAATTGAAGCTGAAATGGCTGTAGAACATTCACAGGCAATGGATACAAACTATGACGGTTTTTATCTCATTTATACCTACTCTGCATCTTCACAGCAATTAATTGCGGTGTAGTAAAAAGAGTGGAGCATCAGCAGCAAGCAGGCTGCCAGAATGCAAGTGAGAAAAAGAATGTGATGTGTTAGACAGTGGCATAGCTATAGATAGGCCAGATTAGGCAATGCCTAAGGACCGATTATTATTTTTTTTTATTTTTGAATATTGAAAAAGTGATAATAAATTTATTGCCTTAATTTAAAATTTTTTGAATAAATTATATTATTAATTATAAAAGAGTTTCATGTCTTCTTTTTCAATAATATAAAAATTCGAAATAAAACTGAATGCCATATCAGCCTATCTTCTTGTTAATTCCAGTGCTGCATAATGAATTCTTTTGTTTAAAAGTATTGGCTTGTCTGCAATATAGTAGCATTTCGTCAAATGTGCATGTGCAATCTAACAAAAACCAGCCTGTTCTGTTTGCAATAATCGTTTTGCATTACTGCTTATACAGTGTTTTTTATATTTGAGCATAAGGAGATATTAGAACATGAAAATTGGTATCAGAAACCAAATAGACTAGTTTTGGTTAGGTTGATTATGTACATTTGATGGAAGGGGCAACCAGAACTGCTAAGTGTCTGCATCCTGTAGTAATCTATGAGCCGTATTAAATCTACAAGCTCTTAAGAACTAGTTGATTGGAAAATAAAATTTGAAGGTAAGAAATAGGTATTTTTGTATTATCATAACTACCTTGGTAGAAGTTTTCAAACTGTGGCATAACAATTCTTCAGGTAACGATAACTATAAGTTTGAATAAGCAACATCGCCATTTTCTTGCATGCTCTTTTGTTTGTATTAGAAGCTCTAAAGGCAAATTACGATGTTTTTTGGTCTTAAGCTGAATTTTGAAATATGTGCTTGTGGAATTTGCCTGCAAATGAAGAAAGTTCTGTGAAATTTTTGCAGGAGTGTAATATTTTGCCAAGAAGGCAGAGATTTTCAGATTCAATGATGATATTGTACTTTGGAAGATAACCTTTTTGGAAATGCAGTGTGAAAAAATGTAATGAACTCATCAGCATTTGAAGCGATAATTGATTCCAGAATAGTCGTCTGCCATTTATAACAGCAATCAGATTTATATACTCTAGAGCAGCGGTTCTCACCCGTTTGATTAACACATATCATCTTAAAAAAAAAAAAATTGTAAAACTTTAGTACCACCACTACATTGTGTAATGATTATTTTTCGATTTCTCAATAAAAATATTACAAAAAAAATATATTTTGCCATTTGCACAACCTATTATATATTAAATATGCTATACGTAAAAAGAAATTATAAATAATTTATATTGCTGCGAACTAATTTACAATATCATTTAAATTCTGAGAACATAAGTAAAGATACATTGTAGATTAGTTCGCAGCAATATAAATTATTTATAATTTCTTTTAAACCTATTTCTATAATTAATTTTTTAATTTAAATTGCTTTTTACGAATAGAAATTTTGTTAATTCAAATTTCATTCCTTGCTGCAATGGCGCAAGAGAATTATTAAAATTTAATTTAACTTTACTATATTCTTTTAAATATGCTATATATATTAAGTATGTGCACATAGAAATATTAGATTAAAAATTAGTTAATGTTTTAATTATCAAATTTTAAGTTATAATATTTTAATTCTAAAATTTAGTGCGAAATTTTTACCTGATCAAAAGAGATGAATTTCTTTATGTCTGGTCTTATTTCACTTAGTTTTAACCTTAAATTAGGATCCACTTTTAATTTTGTTCTGTATTTATTTGTCAAATGTAACATGGAAGAATATTCTTGTTCACCTTAAATTAGGATCCACTTTTAATTTTGTTCTGTATTTATTTTTCAAATGTAACAAGGCAGAAAATTCTTGTTCACACAGATAGGTTGTACAAAAAGGCAATAAAAATTTAATAGCTTTATTTGAAATGTCTTTAAATTATTTTTTTCTGTTCAGCCAAAAGTGTTATTTTTGAAATTTTCAGTTAGAGTTCGATCACAGGAAATTTCTATCAATAGTTCTTTTTCTTTGGAAGATAAAATTTCAGGTACATTTGAAAAAATGTATTTCTAATCCAATTTTCTTTTTTATAAGCCTCGGGAAAATACATGTTCACATTATTTAAATTCAATGAAAAATAATGATTTTTAATATTGTATGCTAATTCTTTTATTTTCAGTTAGGAAACTTTCTAAATGTGGTAAAAAGTTTAAAAGTGTAAAACTTCTAAATGTGGTAAAGAAATTCTTTGATTATTAGTTTGATTTTTTTAAAAAAAATTATCATTGCATTTATTTTATCTCTAATGGTTATAAGGTATTTCTCCCGTCTTCTTCGCATGCCTTCGTGGTGTAGTGATCAGCACGCTGAGCATGTATTCCAAAGGTTCCGTGGTTCAAGTCCCAGTGAAGGCATTGCTCATTTTTCATTCAGAAATAATCTAATGACTCTACAGTGGCACCCGAAATAAAAAAAGGTAGTGGATGATGATTCTCCACTACCAGGATTTGGCGATTGGGTTCCCTAATCCCCAGTCTCCCTTTAAAAGGTAGAGTATATAAGGTATTTCTCCCGTCTTCTTCGCATGTTCTGGTGTAGCAGTTAGCTCGCTGGGCGCATATTCCAGAGGTCCGTGGAATTGCAGTCCTAAATTTATTTCATTTAACTTTCCAAAAATATCAGATAAATATGCTAAATGTGCCAACCATAATTCCCTAAATAAACATTTTTGCAATTCAGATTTTGAATCACAGAGGAAAACTTGAATTTCTGATCGAAGTTCAAATAGACAATTTAAAACTTTACCTCTGGATACCTTACTTCGGAATGTAACAAAAATGTTTCATTTTCACTGCCAGTGTCTTGGTATAAAATCATAAAGTATTCTTGAATTTAAAGCTTGGCTTTTAATGAAATTAACAATTTTCACATCTTGATTCAAAACAATTTTCAGGTTTTGGGGGATTATTTTGGCTACTAAAGTTTCACGATGAATGAAGCAGTGAGTAAATTTAGTTTCAGGTGTGACTTCTTGAGAAATAATATCGGAGTGTTTTCCTGCTAAAGCCAAAGCTCCATCTCTGCGTACGGCAATGCACTTATTCCAAGGAATAGCATTCTCAGACATAAAATTGTCAATTGCTTTGAAAATTTCATTTGCAGTTGTTCTATCATGAAGAGATTCACAAAATAAATACTCTTCGGCAATCTGTTTATCTTCTTCGAAGCGTATTAAACTGATAATTGAACAAATTTTGTTATCAACTGCAGTGTGAAATATTTAATGTGTTTTATTTTTTGAATAAGTGGCCATTATTTGCCATTTCATGAATTCGTTGACTTATATCATTTCATAACAGAATATATTTAAATTTATTAGCCCCCTTTTTGTTGAATAATGCTAAAAGGATATCTTTTAACATTAATAATATAAGGTTTTCTCTAATAGTGTGAGCCTGCCCAGTCTTGGCAATTCTTAGGCTTACTAGGTAACTAGCTACCATAGCTTTTTAACTTGAAGTAGCAAAACCTTTCATTACTTTTATGCTATTTCTGAACTCCAATAATTTCCTCTTAAAACATTTTTCGGATTTACCCCTTAAACTGGCATGCTTAGATTCAAGATGTCTTTTAAGAAACGATGGTTTGATGTATTGATTGGATAACAGTTCACCATAAACAACACATTGATGTTGTGGGTCCATTTCATCTCTATTCCAAGTAAACCCAAATGATAACTTTCATTATATTTTCTAGAAACAATTTTTATCTCCTTTTCAGTATTCTTAGAGCTAATAGAATGTCCTGGATACACCACCTGTGAATCGTCACTTTTTTGCTTAGTCAATCGTAGCTATTTTTCCGTTTTGAAAATCTAGGTTTGTTTTATTATTTTTTCACAAATACTTAAATGCACAGTATATTACGAGTTCTTCAAAACCAAATGATTTCTCAAATCACACAGAAAAGTTAAGAATACAAAGCCACAAGAAGGCAAAATACCTGCTATTGGAGACAGCAAATCAACATAAAAAAATTATTCTATTGAAAGTAGAGCGAAATGGTGGCCAAATAAAGTAGACATGCAAATAAATCGATCAACTACAAAAGAATTAATTAAATGCTATTATCTTTTTATATGAATTTATTTTTATTTCCTATTAATTACAACATCCATTTCTATTACTCATATTAAAAACATCATTTTTGACAAATTTTGTTATATCTATGACTAAAAGAATATTTGTGAAAATAAAAATGGAATCTTTTGCTAAAGTCTGTGTGTGGCCATTGACCTTAAACAAAGCTCAGATAGCATATATTTATGCATTTTAGAGAACAAACTTGAAATGTTGGGGTATTTAATTTTTGAATTCAATATTTAAAAATACTTTGTTTCTTTGCATACCACTGGTTGAGAATCGCTGCTCTAGAGTAAAGAATTAATGAGTGTTAAATTTTGCCTGGAAGAGTCAGAAATGGTTGGTAAGACTGGTTGACTGGAATAATTGCATGCAGGAGATATGTAGAACAAAGAAGAAGCAAAAATATCATTGTAAGTATTTTAATAAATTGTTTCTGGGATAAAGATTGAAATAAAATTAAAATATGTACCTAATAACACATGTATGATATGAAATAAATAACTTTCTCCGATTTGAAATTACCATTCTTTTTCTTTCCAAAAAATCATCTAATTGTGCTCAAGTGGTTGTAATACCAAAGTATCAAGAAATATTAAAATAATTTTGAGAACTGGTAGAATACTATGTATATTATTAGTTTAAATGGATAAGAAAAAACAAAAAAGTGAGGCCCAAAAACCAAATAAAAGAAAGAAAAGCACTTCCAAAATTACACTTTAAAAAGGAGGAAAATTAAATATATATACATTTCTGGTCCTTTTAATGAAATCATACCCAACAATTCTTCTTTAGATGTATAATTTTTAATATTCATACAAATAAAATAAAATGTGCTGTGTCACATATTGTGGATTCCTCAAACTGAAGTGAAAAATGTCATTATAGACTTGTTTTTCGTATATTTTCACTTATTTTCTCAAACCAACATATTCACAGTAAATTGAGACAGTTGTAGATTTTAATTACAGCATTATTAAAAATTGAATCTGACATTTTCAAGGAATTTTTTCTTACAAATTCTCCATCTGAAAATGATTTATGTATATGGTATATAAAGCTGAAAAAATGCCTCTTCAGGTTACCTGTTTTAGTTACAGTTAAGAATGCATTGCATATCCCCCTTTTTTTCTAAACTGATTTTATCATCTGAAAATCGAGAGGTAAAACTTATGTAATTCAGTTTCCAAAGAACATGATAACAAATGAAAAGTAGTCGTGGATAAACACAACGTGTCTGGCTCAATTACATTTTAAAGCCCTTGTTTCCTCATTACATTAATGAGCCTTCACCCCAGTTCCCAAGAGGGACATTGGACAAACGGAGGAGAAGGGTGGTGAACAGAAGACCCAGATTTCTAAAAATTCAGTACATCAACAGTAGATAAGGCTACAGTGAGTTGGAACCCGAATAATAGAAGTAAGGTGAAATCGCATGTTTGTAAAGTTTCTTAAGTGTGAGAACATCTGTCACATCAAGTAACTTAGTGAAGAATCTACACAAACTATGTTTCATATAATAAATGCAAGGAAAAATAAAATGGAAGAAATGAAATACTAATTGAATACTCTGAATAATAATAATAATAAAAATAATCAAGGTAATACAATTTACCAATAAACTAGTCGTCAGAGGGGGGAAAACTGCGTTCAAAATAAGAAAATTATGTGAATATTTTTAAAATTTTCAGAACTTTAATACTAAAAAGCTAGGGAGGGGATCCCTTAAGCAGTGATATTTATCATTACAGGAAAGTAATCAAGTTATCATTCATCATGAATATGATAAGTCTTCAATTTGTTTCTGACATATTTGAATGGGTACTGAATACAAAAGAAGTACACAAGCAGACAATTTTTATTTGAAACATGAGAAGAAGAGTTTTACCATTTTGCACAGTAATAGTGTTACAAAATTGGCACTTTCAAATCCTAAATACTAGATAAAGAACATAGGAATGACAACTTTTATATTAAATCAAGGATTGAAAGAGGGTGTTCCAAGAAGCCTGGTAGATGCATGTTGAATGCGCATATGGTACAGGATGTAGGATGCTGCTCTCCAACTCTCGATGGCTGATGTGGAAGGAAATTGTCAATGTTAACTATGATACTAAAAGAGCCATGATTAGTTTCTGTGAGTTACAATTGCATCTTTATATTTCCTCGTATCAGATGTGATAGATCAAAAATTGCATCGCAATTGACTTGTCAGCCTTTCTTGCTGTATGTAAGTCAACCACTTGTAGGTCCAAGTGACTTCACGCCTGTGATATAGGTGCATATGACCAGCAGTTTGAAAGGGAAAATATGAATGCATCGTTGCTGTGAAAGTAGTGGATGATCCAAAAGTGACAGAAAAAACATAACTTCATTATTTAAAAAGATAGGCTATAGTACAATTCAATTTTAACAGAAAAAGAATTTTTTTTAATAACAAAAAATTTTATTCCCCAAATAGTCATTTTTTTACTTGCAGATGTACAGAAATCTGTTGATATTATTTACCGTGAAAGAAGTTATTTTATATTATGTGGCAAGAATTACAGTTAGACCCTCTTAGATGTTGTGTGGAGTGTCTGTCTGTTGGCCATGTTCATGATGTTATGCTACTGTGCAAACTTCTGACACATCTGAGTCAAAACCTTTGTGAAACATTTAACTTTTTAGGCAATAAAATATTTCATTATTATAAAAAGAACTTCCACGTCTTTTTTGGAAAAGCCACCTAATGTTATGTATATTTTCCAAATTATTGGAATTTTACTTTTTCTGTTGCTTTTGGATTATCCTATACTTGGAGTTATGGTTGTTGAATAAAAAGTTCTTATGCTGAAAGTAAATTTACAGGATGATAAAATAATACATGGTGCTGTCTTCTTGAACAGCAATTGTTTGGGATTTGTCTGCAGTTTTTTTAGTCCAAAGGGATTTAGTCCCGAAGGACTATTACTTTCGTTTTGCGATTTTGCGTCGGAAACACAAAAACAGCGTATCACTTTTCAAATTGTTGCCACTAAATGTTATCGCTCTGCATTAAATTTTAAAAAATGAAAAATCTGCATAAATGTATGCATGTTTCTCGCATTGTGATAAAACCTAGAGCCATCGAATTTTGAATGACGTAATCCTACTGCGAATATGGGCATCTGGAAGCCCTAATTTTGAATTTGAAATTTGCTTTATTTTCGATTTTATGTTTTGTAACATTTCAACGAATTTCTGATTAACAAACTAAATGATTT
>KK120692.1:140181-161145 GCA_000611955.2 Stegodyphus mimosarum | reverse complement strand
TTTTTTTTTTTTTTTTTTTTTATTTAAACAATTTATGAGTTTGAAGCCATCAAAGAAAACATTAAGGAAGGATCTATCATATGTTTTAATTCTTAGAAAGACTTGCACTGCAAAACTAAAGGAAAATGGATTTCAGCATTTCAAAATAAATTGCAAGTATAATTTTTTGTAACCAGAAAGTTACACCAAAAAGCACATCTAAAAAACAGCGGCTCTGGGTAAGTGCAAAGTGGCGCAATAACAAATATTGAGGAAAAAAATCTAATCACATAATAAGTTACCTGGCTAAATTCGTATGGAGAAACAAAACTGTTGATCTGTTTAAAAAATTCTAATTACCAATAAAAATTGTTGTTCCTTGCCCCCAGTTGAATTATGAAAGAACAGTAGCTTTTTTTCTTTCTTTTCTTTTTGGTTGTATATGTTAAAAATGCTGCTTTGTTATTTAAATTAAATATTTTTGTTTTGTGCTATTATTTCCCATTAAAAGAGTTGCTTTATTTCTGTATTTTAAATTAAATTAGTTAAAGTTCTATTTTTTTAAATGTTTTTGTCTTTTTATTATTGATGTAAATATTTTAATTTTTTATCCAAGGAAGGTTTGATGTATTGTCATCAAAATGAGTGAAAGATCTGCTGTTGCCGACATTTGCACTTTTACTTATGAAAGGAAATTTATTGATAGAAACTTTCTATTGCAATATGTACTTTCGAAATGCACAGATGTTTACTTGCTGATGAAATGTTATTTCACGTATATTTGAGAGATCCTTGTCAAATAAAGTTTTATTCCACTGAACTCAAATATTATAGTTTAATATGTTTTTATTTCCTTTGAATCTGACTACTAAAATTTGTGTTTTCTGGAATCGTGCAAGGTATATTTGTTTCTTTGTGCCAACAATTTCAGTATGTGTTTTTTGGTACATAAAATCTGATCTTGAGAAGTAGGTGCTGCATTAAATATCCTGGATTCACTATCCATTATTTAGCACACTCAAAAGAATTTAGGGCTCGTAGTAGATATTATCCATTGTTTAGAGTTTAATGAACACATAATGATTATGAAAAATTAATCTGCTTCACTTTTTCTTTTTTAGAGACTGTCATCTTCTGAATTAATGGAAATTCCCAAAGAAGCTAGTCCATGGAGCAAAGATGAATACATGAAGCCTTATGATGCAGCAGATCCTTTGCTTACATTTGGTGATATGTTACTCCTGATTTCCTTGTATTAACCCAACCAGTGGTCCAGGGTTGCTATTTTAAATGCCATTAGAAATTTCTTTTCAGCTAGAATGATTTGTTTAAATTTTATGAATTTTCTTGTCACATGATCTCAAGGTTTGAGATCATATTTATTATAGGTTTTCATATTTTATATCCATAACATGTATCTATTGATTATCAGACTGAATAAGGAGTGGTCTGCTCTTATTCAACTAAAGCCCCGTTCACAAGAGCAGATTCGACCAATGGCGAAAACCGGTTCTTCCAACGTGTCCCATTCACATGTCGAAGAAGCATTAACTGCTTCTCGGAATGGAGGAGGAATCTGACAGAATTTTCCTACTACTCAGGAGCAGGGCAAATGGGGAGATTTCCGATACTGCACTGCGAGATTGCACGGTTCACTTAATTTTAGTAAGCAACATGGCTGACGTGCAATCGACTGCTCGCTGGACTGTCAGCGAAGCAGTCACGTTGATAGATGTCTGCGGATGTGATAGCATCCCCCCAAAAAAAGATGGAACTGTACAAGATACGGATATTTATAAACAAGTACAGACAACATTATCTGATGCTGAATAATTCAGAAATATCATTGAAATTAAAACTAAAGTTAAGGAACTCAGACGCGCATATCGGTTCAAAGCGACAAGGGGCTCGGTCCTTTTGAATTTGAATGATTTTTTTTTTTTATTATTTAGGAACTTTCATCTACTTTTTATGAATATTATTAAAAGTTTTTTGTACGACAAAATTATTTTAATTTTTAACAAAGAAATTGTTTTTTTATAAAAATTTAACAATTAAAATGTCTTTCTTCTCCTACAATTTTCAGTGTTCCCCCCAGATTTTTTTATTGTATTTATTATTCGTAATAACTTCAAGGATTGATTTTGCAAATAATGCATTAGTTTCTAAGAAAAAAAGTAAAAACACTTTTCCATGTAAAATCTTTAAAACAAGCATGATCTCCGTCACATTTTCATTTCAAATAATTTTTCTTTTCAGTATTTTGTAAAACCCATCCTTGTTTCCATAAAGTATATAATTTTAAAATAGCAGTAAAAATATCAAATAATTTAGTCCATACCTGTATATGTTTTAGGACTTAAAGTAAAAGGATTTATAGAAAAAATTAAAACTGAGAAAATGCAGTTTAAAGAATACAAACTGTCTAAATAGTCAGTAAATCATTTCAAACTTCCTAAAAATTGAATTTCAGTTCATAAATATATGTAAAAGTTTAGTGCTATTTATACATTTGGTTAATATAAATATAAATTACAAGCCTTTATTTAAAACCTTATTTGGCCAGAAAGATTGTAAAAAAATCATAAAACGCAAATAGAATTTTTCTTTATATGTTTTTGTTTTGTGAAACACGTTCAAAACAATTTTAATACATGAATTAATTATAATATTGTTGCATGCGTACAGGTTTGTAATAGATTGATAATAGTTCGTAAATGATTGTCATTGCACACAGGTTCGATAATAGTTTCCTTAAATTTATTTTATCAACCTAAACACTTGAAAGTTCTGGAATTTTCCACAGAAATACTCGTACAAGTGTTTAGAATGTCACAAAGTGTACTCAGTAGTTACGCTTCAAATTACTAAGAACGTTAAACACAATGCAGTGCAAAGCGCATCTTAAGAGAAATCTGACTCGGAAATACTTCCGATCTCACGCTGAACTAACACCGCAACAATAACAAATTATATAGTGTAAGTAATATCATGAAAATAGTGTTAAGTAATGAGATTATTACTTTGAAACTGATGTTTCGTAATGATTCCCAAGAAAAACCAGTATTTCCTATTCTGCTTCATTGCATATCTTTTAAAAAAGTAAAAAATCATCCATTTAATTTTATTTATAATTTTTATAAATGCGAAAAGTTGTACTCTAGAACAACACTTACAAGATTTAAGAAAAGTATTTTCATTGTTAAACGAAGCTGGTTTAAAGGTAAATGCGTCTAAATGTAAATTTGCCGCAAAAGAGTTACGTTATTTAGGATAAAAAATTTCCCAAAAAAAAAAAAAAAAAAAAAAAAAAAAAAAAAAAGGTAAAATTTTTTTCCCACTGGTGTCTTATGGTACAAAGAGTAATGTTCTCAGATTCTCAGTTTATTTAACACAAATACTTCCAAAAAATCGTTTCAACTTTAAAGAGGAAAAACTTGAAAAATCTAACCCTCTAAAAATCAAAATTGTGACTCCACATCCAAAAGCAGTATATGTGCAAAGTTTGAATTCGATTCTTATCGGGAAACAATTTAAAAATCGATGACCATCTTTTAATCATAGCGACAAGCACCAAGAGTGAGCTAAAAAAAGCCTATTAATTATAATTATAAAAATTATAATGCACGAATTTTTCAGGAACCATTACGAAAGTTCTGGTACCAATTGCGGAAGTACCGATTACGAAATTAACAACACAAACAACATTAAAAATGTGTAAACACTATTAGAAATCAAATAATTCGCACAGTGGCGTATCTGTAAAGGGAAGGAAGACGGGTCCTAAAAGTAAAACTCCTTCCCGTCTCCTTTTTCTCCTCTTGCAGCTGTGCGAAGGAGCGTTGCATGTGAACGAGGCTTAAATGAAGTGTGATCTGTTCCTTCATACATAGTTGAAATCATTGGTTGCAATACCATCAACTTTTATGATCAATAGTAAAGTAAGTAAGTAAATATCAAACTAATTATGTTATGGTAGGTATTTGATGTGGTCCTGGTTTTCAAATTAGGGATGATTCAAATATTGTTTTCAAATTAGTGAAGTCCTGCCTGTTTGTATTCAAAAACAAGGCAAATATATCACTTATCATGATCAAAGTGCAGTTAGAATGAGTTTTCAAACTGAAGTAAAGTCATGAAATAAAAGGTCAAGTCCTCAGATAAGGTCAAAATAGAATGCAGAAATTGCTAAATGACAGAGAAAAGTCACTAAGTAAGACCTTAAGCTGCCAGATAGCTTAGAATTTGGAAAGAAGAGAGTGTCTCAACTATCACTTTCTAAAGGAGATGATGAGGAAGTCAATGAATTTCCTACAAACATTGAACTGAGGACTTTCTCTCAGTATTAAGATCAGGATCAATCAAATAATTTCCAGAAGCATTATGAACAGTTCATAAACGAACTTTTGCACAAGTGTTCACATATTTCTAGTATATTAAGTTAAATTTCATTGATTCATAAAATAATATTTTTTTCATTATTTAATATTATCAAAATAGCCATGGACATTAAACGGCATGCACATTCAGTAAGCTGTTTAGAATGTAGATTCTGAAAACGGATTGAAAAATAGTACTAAGACAAGATTTAATGAATTCTGTAGCATATTAAATAGTGCTCTGGTGATATAATTAAGTATGTTTGTCTTAACACTAGAACTACCAAGACGGGTCATCTGTGACCCAAGATGTGGTTTTTTGCTCACTCCACAGTTACATTTCAAAATTAAGTGTGTAAATTTTTGGGCTGTTTCTAAATATTCAATATAATTCCATAAAACGAATTTAGTTGAATTCCAACGATTAATTTTTTATTTACATGCCTGTATATCTAAAACTACCATGGTGGTCATAGCTGACCCAAACAAGGTAATGTCTTTCTTTTATTTCAACAAGGATTTCAACTATACATTTTTCAGTTACAAAACAGTAGTATAAGGAGAGGTACTTCGCATACTTTTTACAATGGGAAGGGGCGTGTCCACACATATGGCGTACACCTGCTAGGCAGATATGTGAGCTTTTGTGATTGGAAGCTATTGTATCTATGTATTGGAATGTTGTAGAATATTATTATCTCTGTTATATGCTATAAACTAAATAAAAAGAAGCTTTTCCCTGTTGTAAACAGCACGGAAGGAAAGAAAAGTTAGTGGCATTCCAGTTTTGCACACGTTTAGTGATGGCACCTAGCAGGGAAGGTCTTTTGAATGATGAAACTTTGAAATTGCTAAATGGACTTTCAGAAAATGATTCTTCGGATGAAAATGCATCTAATGATAATGAAAATGTTGTTATAAATGACGAAATAACTATTGTGGATATAACCTCATCTTCCGAATCCTGTCAAGTAACAGTGAGCTGAATGAAAATATTCTAAGTAAATCCAGTTCATGAGTTCATAAAACAACGGAGAATTGTAAAAGTGTTAAGAAAGAAATAAAAAATAAAGGAGAGCAATCATCCCTTCAAAGTTATTTGGAAGAAGTGAAAGATGGAACTATATGGAAAATACATCAGCAGTGTTCAATTTCTTCTGGTCAACAACTATTAACAAAATATTCTAAAAGAAAACCTGGGACCTGCATCATACCCCAAAAGAAATATTGCTGATAACAGACCTATAACTTCCTGGAGACATCATAAATGATAAAATTTAATATTGTAAAGAAATGTACAGAAGCGGAAGCAAGATGAAAACTAAATAATGAAGCTTAGAGCACTTTTTTGATGAAGTGGATTCCTTTATTGCAATATTATATGTTCAAGGAGCTTTAGCTGCAAAAGGGGTCTCCATCATTAGTCTTTAGTCAAAGACCTGGGGCCCCAATTTTTAACCTTCAGCAATGAGCCAGAACAGATTTTTAGAAATCATGTGATATATGCATTTTGACTTTAAAATTTCAAGATCAGATAGATTGAAAAATGATAAATTTGCCTAAATATCAGATGCTTTGCATATTTTCATAGAAAACTGTTTTATGTGTTACAAATCGTGAGAAAACATTACTGTAGATGAGCAGCTTTTCTGTCAAAGACATGCTGTAGATTGTTGCAATATATGCCAGATAAATTTGGCATCAAATTTTGGTTGGCTGTAGATGTAAGCTCAAAGTACATAATCAATGCATTTCCTAAGAAAAGATGATTCCAAATCAGTTGATCTAAGTATTGGCAAAAATGCTGCTTTTTTTATTGGTAAAGCCTTACCTCAAGACAGGATGAAACATAACATGTGATAGTTTTTTTACATCTCTAAAACTTGTAGACAGCCTGAAAGAAAATGGTTTGAGCTATGTCAGAACAATCAATAGAGCAAAAAGAGAAGTTCCAAATTCCTTGAAGAAAACGAAAAAAGAATTATATTCAACGACCTTCATGACACACAATACCTCCATTCTTGCATTCTACCAATGTAAAAAACAAAAAAAAAAAATTACTTCTTCTTAGCATATTGCATTCTTCATTAGAAATTACTCAAAATGAGATAAAGTTGCCACACTACCTGGAAACCCAGAAAAAGTCAGAGAATTCGAAAATTGACCAAAAAATTCAGGGAAAAGTCAGGAAATTTAAATATTTTAGTCTAAATCTGGAAAAGTCAGGGAATTTTACACAGTGATCCCCAAAAAAGCGAGTTTTGCGCCAACATTGGAAGCGATCACTTTCTTGGCGCTCATGAGTCACTCGGGCAGCTGGCATAGAGCCAGTTTTCGCAGCTCCAATCAGATTGTCTTTTAGAAAGGCAATGCAAGTTTTCAGTAACCTCGAGAATCGAGGGACTCTCATGCACATATGCAGTGCATGTTAAACTAAAGAAAATATTTATTGTTGTATAAATAAAATCGGTTTACTCCTAGTATAACAGTACCATGGAGGTTAGAATAGTCTCCCTGTATGGTACACACAGGATTTATCAATATTATGATGAGAAGTAAACGGGCCATTTTTGTGTTAGCAGCAATTTTCAAAATCGTGCCAAGGCCATGGCGTATACTAGGATTTTACCTAAAATCTTTTAAACATTATATATATATATATATATATATATAATGCTTTATTTGTCATTTTGCAGTGACATAAAAAAAATAGTAATCAGTCATCTAGGCTAACCATTTAATATAACTATATTTGCCAAAATATCGTTGATTATTGTAATTCAATTTTTAATTATTTTAGTATTATTTGTATCATTTAATATTGCTTCTTCCCCTCTAAATTTATTTATTATTACAGGGTTCGTACGGTCCTTAAGAGTCCTTAAAAGTCCTTAATTTCGGCCAAAACCGGCAGAAGGTCCTTAATTTTAATCACCTGAAATTTTTGTCTGTTTTTACGACTGCCGTTTTGAGTGTGAATTAGCGTTTTGGAGGAATATTTTTGGCGATTCACTGACATATATGGTTATGTTTTGAATGGGTGAATGGATTCATGTGTTATAATTTGTTCCTATTTCTAATATAATTAGTGGGATACTCGAGTAAGCAAGACGTGAAAGAAAGATGAGCATTTCGAAATTCATTTTTTCTGATGAAGAATTGCTCTTAAACAACTTTCCGCTTTTGGCGATGTGAATTTTTTTATTTAATGGTTCTAAATTTGGCGACTTATCGACATTTTGGCGATTTTAAGATTAGTTTTT
Source organism: Stegodyphus mimosarum (assembly GCA_000611955.2). NCBI lineage: Eukaryota > Metazoa > Arthropoda > Arachnida > Araneae > Eresidae > Stegodyphus > Stegodyphus mimosarum. The sequence goes on along the minus strand of KK120692.1, from coordinate 153,524 downwards.
ATAGAAAATTTTTAATTCCGAGATCTGGGATTTTTTTTTTAATACATTGTAACATTGATACATTTCATTAAAATAATGGCAATATATTGAAATTATATTAAAAAAATAACATTATAATATGACAGCGAAAAATAAAAATATTTTATTTTAAAGTTTCATTTTAACAACTTATTGTACAATATTTTGAATCTGAGAAAAAACAAGGTATAATGCTATAAAACACAATTTACGAAACAGTTCTTACTAAAAGCAAAATTAGCTATGTAATTAATTAAAAATGTCTTCTTTTAAATTTTTTCATAGTAAGAGTTTTTCCCATATAATTGTCTCAGAATATGCATCAGTTTTCCTTGTAAAATTAATTTTACACTTTTTCTATATTTTTTCCAAAAAATTCTGCCTTTTGGCTATTACAAAATTGGTAGGGATCATTTTTCTTTAGGATTTTAGGCAATGCAGCTTGCAAAGTTTAGAAGCATTTGAAGGCAAGATTTATAGACCCACGATTCTAGAAGATTCCAGTAATATGTAACAAAATGAAAAATGTCTCCATGGTATTCACACATAATGGATGTATATTACAGAAAGTTTGTGATGAATTTCTTACTTTTTGGAGAACGTCTGGAAGAACAATGAAAACATAATATTTGAATCCCTTACTTCTAATACTAGAATCTTTTTCTTAACATGTTTATCTTCCCTTTATTTTCTGTACTTTTCACTGGACACAAGCATGGAAAATATCAAAAATGCTTCTAATCTTATCCAGAAAAACTTATAAAGAAATTGAAAACTTCACTTATAAAGAAATTGAAAACTGTCAATTTAAAAGATTCATATAATATGCCTTAATGCATTATCCAGAACTGGAACTAGGCATTTTCCCCCCTGATGCAATCTCTGTTTAACCTAAATTCTGCTGCCTAGTGCCTTTCTAAATTCTGCTTCCAGTGCTCGCTCTAAGCTCTAAAAATTATGACATTTCTAGATTTTGTTGCTCAGTTTGTCACTTAATTCTAAAAGTTCTGCCACATCAAATCTATAACCAGCTCTTACTATATATATTTCATATTTCTTCGGAATTTTGATATTGCTAAAGAAATAAAATTAGCAGCTTTTTCTATACATTCTAAATGCATTTAGCTTTTTAGAATAACGGAAATCCTTAATTAAATCCAAAAATTCTAAAATTAAAAGGAAATGTGTTAAAGAAGGAAACTGAATACATAAAGGAAATTATTCTTCAAAGATATGTACAGTTATTATTATGTAAATTACCCAGTTGTTTATGATTTCAGCCTTTAGTATAATTTCCCATTTCTATTTCCTCATATGACAGAGTTTCTAAGCCAACTTAAAATTAAATTGTATAGTCTTTGACCCCTAGTCCACATCGTTTAAGAATCAATGTCATACATTATATGTATTTTAAATGTGAAATTTTATTAGATTGTGATTTTAATAGGGCTTTTTTAACAAATATTGTTAAAAAATAAATAAAATTTTATATTGGCCATGTAAATCCATAATGACTAAGGTTATCTAACTACCTAATTTAATTATTTATAACTAACTGCTTACTCTTAAAAATTAGCTCTGCATATTAAAGCGCGTTATTGCCTTTCATTAGTCCTTTGGTCACTAAATAAAACACCAAAATGTAAGAATTCATGTAAAACTTATTTTTTGCATCTAGTGAGACTTAAAACAATACAAAACAACTTATCACCTGTGGTGCTTTAGTGGCTTATTAGACCTACACGAAGCTACGACAAAAACTGCAACAGACAGAGCCCAACTAACTTTCAAATCTTGCCGACCGTGCCTACATCAGGCCTTTTAGGTTTGTTCTAATCAGCAGGGCTCTCTCTAGGCAAGCAGCAGCGGTGACAGGGCGATCTTTTGCTATGAATCATGCTGGATCTTACTTCTATTTTAATCTATGTCGCTTGACATAAAATCTACTTGCTATTTACGAAGCTTCTACACTGAGCAAGTAATGTGACCGCCCCCCCCCCAAATCAACATAAAGTTAACTGTTAGCAAAACATAAATGAAATGTCGCTTATCTTCTTTCAAATATGTCCAACTATTATAAATGTAAAATATTTAATGCTACTTGATATATTTTATAAAGTTGATTTTATTCTCAAACTTATTAATAATTTTGTTAATTAATTCGTGTTTAATAATAATTCATCTTACTTACGGATCTATTTTCTTTTTAGGATAGTACTACAAAAATGAAGTTCAGGCATAGATAATATTTTTAATTGAATTTATTCAGTTCCCATTTGCTCATAGGTCCTTAATTTTTGTCATTAATGGTCCTTAAAAGTCCTTAAAAGTACTTAATTTCCTTGTGCAGAAATGTGTACGAACCTGTATTAGTAAATCATTCTTTCAAATTTGAAGAAATGTTCTCTGGCATAATCCTGAAACTAATTCTAGCAGTATGATGACATAATATCATGAAATTCAATGCACATAATTTTTGCTTATGTATGCTGGTAAATAAATATAAAATACCTGAATTTATTTTAAAATATCATTAAATAGATTTTTTTTTTGTTGTTTTGTTTTGTTTAGCTGCAAAAGATCTGAAAAAAAAAAAAAAGACATTTTTTTGGGCATCCACATTGGGCAGATTCTGATCTCAATCTTCAGTGAAGAAAACAACTCCTATTATAGTTGTAATAGTAATGCTTTGGGGATTATATACAAGTCTTGTGTAATTGGCAAATTTTTTTGTTTTCAAGTTATACCATAATTAATTTAGCATTTAGCACAGCCAAAGTGTATTATGCGGATAGACTGGACTTTTCTTAAAACATACCTGGAAAACCTGGAAAAAGTCAGGGAATTTCATTCTCCTGTTTGAGTCGCAACCCTGATGAGAAAACTCCTGAAATAATAAATTTCTACACTTCAGCAAAATTTGGAGTCGACGTTGTTGATCAGATGGCAAACAAATATTCCATGAAATCTGCATCAGGGCATTAGAAAAATGCATGGTCCCCCCCCCCCAGTATTTTAGATCTAGTGGTGATTAATACGTGGGTAGTTTTTAAAGACACAACAGGTTCTAATGTTAGCAGAAGAGACTATATTCCAAAATTAGCAAAGCAGCTAAAAGAGAAATATATTGCAAAAGAGGCAGAAGTTATCCGTCCATGGATTATCCCAGAAATTTCGAACAAATGAAAACATTGCCAGATAAAGCAATGCAAAGACAATAAAACTAATACTGTTTGTGACAAATATTCAAAATTTGTATTTGTATTATGTACAGGAAAAGAAAAACACTATAGTATTCTGAGTGAAATGTGTCCATAGAAAATAGTATAATGTGTCATGCATATTTAATTTTTATTGTGATTTAATATCTTATTAATCTGTAAGAACATTATGAAATTTAAATTAATTAAAATGTATGTTATTTAAAAGAAATTTCATGCATTTCATTTTATACGGGCTGCTAAAATCTTAAAATATCTATTCTGAAATTAAAAATTTTAATTTTCTTTGATGGTACTATTAAGTAAATTTCATATTATGTAACATTCTAGATGCTAAATTTTAAAATTATTGTATTAGTTATGAAACACTTTATTTTCTGTATGTATCTCCCATACACATTAAAAATAACATTTCTGAAGGCCGGTAGTTCTAGGTATACAAGAAATGCTGTCATTCGGGTGTTAAGTTGGTCATCAGGATTGCTAATTATATTTCTGGCCTAATAATGAAGAAATAAATGTTTATGATCAAAAGTATTCTCCATGAAGATGAATACATTTTTGCATGTATTTGAACCAATTTTGAAACACTTTTTCCTATCTGATTGAAGTAACTCCAAAGCATGCGTTTTGAATGCATCAACCGTTTCTTCGGGTGTTTCAAATCACTGACCACATAATTTATTTATTTTTGATGTACAGGAAGAAAAAGAAAATTAATTGGGTGCCAAATCAGAGCCGTATGGCAGATGACCCATCAATTCAATGTTTTGGCCCGTAAAAAATTCCTTTGTTTGAGCCGATGTGTGAGAGCTCACATTATCATGATGAAGAATGATTTACCTTTTCTGCTTTTTTCTAATTTCTCCAATAACTTCTGGCAAAAAAATGTCGTTTACCATTCAGAGTTGACCATCCTGGGTTGCACTAACGCCGCTGTTGCCACGTGACCAATAATACGAAAGAAACAGACAACCATTTGCTTCAACGTGCTTCTTTTGTAAACAACTTTTGTTGGATTTGGTTCTTCTTAAAAACCCATACAGTCGACTGCTGTTTTGTTTCAGCCTCATATACATAGGTCCATGATTCGGTACCTGTGTGTGTGTTATACACAGCTTTTGATGCAATTTAAACATATTTTTCCAACATTTCCTTGCACCAATCAACACAGGCCTTCTTTTGAGGGTTTGTCAGATTATGTTTGATCCAACGCGAAGAAATCTTTTTACGGGCAAATGTTCATGTAATATCTTATTGGTGCTTGTCATACTAATGCCCAAAGATGCGTAAATCTCATGGTATCTCACATGACAATCTTACATTATCAGTTATCGCACAGCATCAATATTTTCTGCCACAATAACGGGTTTTGGATGGCCTTCGTGGAATTCAATTCGGAGCAAACATGATCACAACTGAATTTGTTATACCAATTTTTTACAGTGTTATAGTATGGTGCTTTATCATTGTATAAAGAATTTAGTTCATTGAAGTACTTTTGTCTTGATAATCCATGTCGAATGTTATGAAAAATAATCGCTCAAAAATGTTCGAGTCAGTTCCATATTTTGCCAGAGATGAATTTTTCAGTTTACTGTAAACAACACAAATCATGTTAAAATGGCAAAACCCTCTGTAGAAGTTATGGTTAAAAATATCAAACTTTCGATTGGAATCGTCTGCGGTCGCCTAGCAACACTTACTGTTACCAAGGCCAGAAATATAAATAGCAACATAAGTACAATGCTGGAATTTAACTGAAAGTAATTGATGTATAAATCTAAATTTTTATTTGCATGTTATTCATTGCCTAATCTAATAAAGTGATTGTTGCTTTCATATATATATATATCTTATTCTAATATTTTTTCAGATATTGAAAGTTTTGTTCAAGAAAAATTAGCCGAGAGAGCAGATTACGATGAAACAATTACAATACCTCAATCCCGATTTGAAGCCATTTTACAAAAACTTCATCATAAAGAAATGAAACTGCAAAATGCTTATGATAGAATAGACAGAATGAAGTAGGTTTCTGTTTTTAATATGAGTTAAAATTAGTAAAAAATATTCTGTATTAGGTTTTTAATTTATCTTATTTTCATACCTGATCATTTGTGTAAAATAATGTAATTGTGTAATAATTTAATTAATATTTTAATATTGACACAATTATATATTCTGTCCTTCCCCACTGCATGCAAATTCTAATTTTATTTTATGGGAATTGAAAGTGATCAAAATATCCATTAGACATAAAACTTATAATATATAAATCTCTATCAACAACTACTTTATATCCATAATTCAGTACCTCGGTGACAGGCTAACAGTGTTGTTTCAGGAGAGCGTATTGTATTGAACATTAGATTTTAGTATGGGATATAAAAGTGAGGCATTTAACAGAAATGAATTAGGTGCTGCCTGCTTTACTGATATTCAAAAAGCATTTGATAAAATAGGGTATACCACCAGCTTGTGTAAAATGAAAGCATTTTGATGTATTTTTAGAACAATTTTGGGACCATTTAATTAATGTTTAAAACATAAAAAATGTATTAAAATACTTGATTTGATAGCTTTTTTTTTTTCCCCTGAGATGTAAATCTGCAGCATGCTTTCTATCATGGGAGAACTTTTCATAAAATTTCTAAGGATATTGTTTTCCATTCTTCTTTAACTATTTTCTAGTGTCTGCCTATCATGGTAGGTCTGTGTTTAGGGAAAGCTCTCTCAGCATTCAAAGACTTAGTAGTATGTTGGTGAAATTTCAGGGGGTTTTGCAACAATATTCTGAAAAGGTATACACTCAATACCTCTTGCAGTTTTTGTTTAGAGGCTTTGTCTCAGTACACGATTATGGTCCAAAAGTTGTTCGGACTTAAAAATTAAATTTTATGTGTAAATATTCAACTTCGTATATATTTTCCTGATAGTATAATCAAAGAAAATTTAATTTTTAGTTGATTTTTAACATTTTTTCCCTACTTTATTATTTTTAAATTTCCCATTGTCGTTCCTTAAAACAGTCATAAACTCTTTTTGAAGCATTATTTGCATAATCAGAACCAGGTTTGTATATCTTTTTTTTTCCTTTTCCGTAATGAATAGATATTATTTTAAGATCTTTTTTTGTCAAAAGTCAAATTGTTATTTCATTCAACTTCTGCTAAATGGTGTTTGTAGAGGACTGTATAGTATTTTCCATATTCAGCCACATGCCTCTCTCAAAGCCAGTAACATTCTATTTTTTAGCTTTTTTAGGCTGTGAGTGTTTTTATCATTTTATTTTTTATTGCCACACATGTGTTTAAAGATTTTGCTATTGATTTCTGCATCTGCAGATTTTCTGTTTTTGTCATAGACTTCTTTCAAAACTTAAATGAATAGCATGTACTTTTTTTTCGATATTTATCTAAACTTTTTTCATGTAATAGTAATGACTGACATTTTTTCTTTGCCAATTAATAATGATGCTTATTTTGCATTCAGAAATTTTTATGTGCTTCACATCACTATTTTATTGTATAATAAGACTTCTCTTTAGTAAGAGCAAAAATGTATTTGTTGATCAATAGCTTGTTTATTTATGAAATTCTGAAAGGAGGGTAAATTTTAGGGTAGCTGGCAATAATTGCATTTTAAATTATATACTGTTGCAATAGATTTTTTCTTAACAGCATTTAAATTTTTTTAATTAACAACATTACATTTTTTAACATTTTCTAAAATCATTCTAAAAATATATTAATTACATCTGCTAAATTGCTTGCCAATTTATACTAAATACCTAGCAGTAGAAAATTCAGTATTAGAATCAACGTTGCACATTTTGAATGTAGTGATTTTCCTCTAGTTGTATTGGTTTATGAATAAATAAGTTGCATTGTCAAAAGCAATCTCCAGTTATCATTCCTTAGAGCTTAAATGTGATAAGTGAAAAGCTGTCTTCCATGTTGTGAAATGGTAGCTGTTTCTCTCTGCATCAAATATATAATTTCTCATTCTTTCAAATTTTGCTAAACTTATATCTTGGTAATTTAAGTCAAGCTCACATGACATTTTTGTTACTTGCATATTTTCCTATTTACTGCAAAAATTCGCAGAAATTCCCTAATAGCATTTAAAATAGCAACAGTATCATCATTCTCTTTGTGAATTAGGCTTAAAAAATGAAAATTCACTTAAGTCTAGGTATTGTCATACAGTTGTGTGGTGCTTATTTACTGTGTCATTTTGAATGGGTGAAAAGCAGAATCTTTCAATGTTTTAGACAATATAATCAGTGGCATAAGTTAGAAAATACTCCATTACTTGCTTTTCTGTGGAAAACAGAATAAAAATTTGAAGTCTTCCTCCAAAAAATGATAAACATTTTGTCTTTACAGTAAAACTCCTTTCAATATGATTTTGTGTGCATTAAATATATTATAACTTAGAGTTATCAAAATTTTATGCTGTATCCTGTCAAAATATAAAATTTTAATTAAAAAAAATTGAACTTCTAACTTTTCCATTATTTATTGTCCTTAGATAAATTAAGTATTATGTTATTATGCTAAATACGCTAAAGAAATTTTATTCCCAACTTTTAATTATTAATCATCCTAATCATGCTGTATTCATTGCAGGGAAACAGCCAAAAATGTTCTTTGCAACAATGATTATTCATCTGATAAAAGACCTTTCACTGAAGAAAGACGTATGAGTAATGAAGAAGACAGTTATTTTAGCACATATGATCATTTTGCTATTCATCATGAAATGCTGCAGGTGATTTATGTATTTTCTTCTCTTCTATGAAAAAATAATTTTCTTCTTTCTTTTTAAAGTAACTTTTACCTATTTCTGATGCATTAGGATAAAATTAGAACATTGTCTTATCAAGATGCCATCTTGAAAAATTCAGAAATCTTCCACAACAAAAGAGTGCTTGATGTTGGCTGTGGAACAGCAATACTTTCCATGTTTGCTGCAAAGGCAGGAGCCTCTAAAGTTATGGGTGTGGATAAATCGGATGTCATATTTCAAGCAATGGACATAGTGAGGTATAAATCTGAGTGAATATATTCTGAATTATATTATGTTGTAGGAAAAGTTTTTAGAATTTTGTATAATTATTTGTTGCATTTTTAAATGGAGTTCTTTTATCATTCTAAAAAGACTTTTGGGGGTATGGAGGGGGTAAGGATACTAATAATCAAGCTTGCTTATTTCTTTATTGGTGAAATATAAAGCAAAATATCCTAACATTTAATCTTTCAGATGAGTATTATAGTTGGTTAAAAATTATTTCTCTCAAAATGATAATTTAAAAATAACTTGCTATTCTTTTAAAAGAATTTTTTCTGTAAACTTTATATAACTAATAATACTCACTTTATTATAACAATATGCAGTAAAGCAATAAATTAAATTCTGGATAGTGAATTCAAATACAGATTTGATTATCTTTCTTTGTGCTTAAATGGTAAATTATCTTATGAAGAAAGGAGTTTTTAGGTTCAGAATTATATTACAAATGACCATAATAAACTGTATTTGTGTTTTATTGTGAGCATTTTCCACTAGGTATGGCTTTCTGATGACAAAATATTATTCCTGCTTGCCGAAGACAAAAACTCACTCTGAAACTAGCAGAAAATGACAAGAAGTAGCAGACTCATTAAAATTTATAAATGTTATATTAATTTATAATTATTAGTATATTTAATTTTTTGATAAATTATATGTATGTATATATGGAAAGTTTTTTTATTATGAATTATTGGTTTAAATATGTATATGTATGTTACCATGAAAGACTGGAATTGGAGAATGTCAACTTTCACCAAATACGGCGGTGAAAGATCGAATATTGCATTACATTCTTGTACATTCGGACCCTCACCATTGTATGTCGACAATCATAGATATGCTCTGGAGTAGGTCGAAAAGAGAGGAGTAGACAAAGAGGCGGCTGGTTGTTTCTCGCCAAATCCTTTGTTCTGATGGGAGTGAGAGAGGCAACTAGCTGTTTCCCTCCAAATCCTTGGTTCCGGTGTGAGTGAGTCAGCTTTGTCAATTTTACACAGGGTTTTATGGTGTAAGCAATGTTTTCTTAATTTGTTTTTTCCGATACCCTAATTTATACTGAATGGATACTGCATTGAATCTTGATCTTTTTCTTAAAAAGTTAAATGCATTAGTTGCGGGTAAACTAAGTGCAACACAGCTTTGGATTACAGATGATTAAAACTTTTTGACGTTTTAAAAATTAACGATGAAGAGAAGTTAATTGTACTATTAAAACCTGGAAAAATGAATATACAATATTATGTTACCAATGAGGAATTGTTCAGTATACTACATGAAACTCACACCAGAATAGGCCACGGAGGAAGAACACGTATGCTTAAAGAGTTGCAAATTAAATACAAAAATATTACATATGAAGTGGTAATGTTGCATTTAAATGTATGCAAACAGTGTCAAATGAAAAACAGTGCACCTAAGAAAAGTATTGTTGTGAAACCAATGATCAGTTCTGAGTTAAACTCAAGATGTCAAGTTGATCTGATAGATTCGCAGTCAAACAGAGATGGCGAATATAAATTCATAATGGTGTATCAAGATTAGTTAACTAAGTTTGCCAGCTATGACCTTTGAAAACTAAGAGAGCTGAAGAAGTAGTGTGTCACGTTCTTGCAATATTTTTAACATTTGGTGCTCTAGCAATATTGCAATCAGATAATGGTAGAGAATTCAGTAATCAAGTCATATCCAAAATATGTTCTATGTGGAAAGATGTTAAGATAGTTTATGGAAAGCCTCTTCACAGTCAAACAGAAGGCTCAGTTGAAAGGACCAATCGGGATATACAGAGTATGCTAACTGCATGGATCAATGATAAAAATATAAATAAATGGACAGAAGGTTTACTCTTTGTTCAATTTGCCAAGAACACTACATACCACGAAGGAATACGCCAAAGTCCTTATGAAGCCATGTTTGGCGTTAAAGCAAAAAGAAGCATAGCATCGTCTTTTTGCCTAGCGATCGAAACCGAAGAACAGCTCAAAGAAATTGCCAATACTTTTGAAACTGAAGAACAGCTTGAAGAAACTGGTAATACTTCTGAAAAAAATTTGAGCGGTGGTCATACCGAAAACCATATTCCAAAGAAAAATATTAAAGAGGACTTGCAGTCTACCACCTCATCACATCAAGTTCTGACTGAAAAACACGAATTAATTTCAATAAAAAGAGCGGCTGCAAAAGAGAATCTTCAACTGCAAGCAACAAAAATGTTAACCTCACAAAAACAATTTCCTCCTGCTCATATTGGTGATACTGTGCGAATACAAGTCCCTGATATCGAACGTTGTCATACAGATAACCAAAATGTGTTAGTGGTTGTTGTTGGAATAGAAGACTCCGACTTCTATAAACTTGCAAACGAAAATGGTACCCTCAAGCAACTTAACAGACGTAATCAGTTCGTAATTTGTAAAGAAAGTTACTTTCTATAGATGAGATTTATTTTCAAGAAATGTTGCTGAGAGAAGCAGCTGTAGCTAATTCAAGAAGTGGTGGGCAAGGCTATAAACGCTGTCATTGCAAAAGGAGGTGTTCCACAAATAAATGCAGTTGTAAAAACAAGGGCCTCTTGTGCAATTCAGAGTGTCATAATAATTTAAGTTGTTGCAATCAATAAATAAGATTTGAATCACATAATTTAGTAAGTTTTTTATTACTGTTTTATTTTCTCATTTAGAACGTACTGTATAATTAAGTTTTTAACTTCTAAATTGTAATTTGTTACGAATTACAACATCAACATCGGCTGATCCAGACCCATAGAGCGACAAGGAAATCAGGAAAGACCAGCTGGAAGACATTGACATTAAACCCATAATTGATTTAATGGAGACCTCAAACAGAAAACCTACCTGGCAGGACATTTTGAGCTATAGTCCCACGACAAAACAGTATTGGGCTCTCTGGGACTCACTCCATATTCGAAACGGCGTCTTGTACCAGAAATTCGAATTGGATGATGAAAAGACATCCTGATGGCAGCTGCTACTCCCATGATCCCGGACGTCCTTAAAGAACTGCATAGCAACTATACAGGAGGTCGCTTCGGAATAATGAATACCTTGCAGAGAGTTCATGAGTGCTCCTATTGGAATAATGCAAAGGGTTCATTCCAATTACATAACACTGCTTGAAAAAGGTAACTAAAACTAATATTAATCAATCGTAGCCTAGAATAACTGTACCTGCCAAGTATAAATACTGAATCACGAGCACACGCTTCTTTCTACCATGCAAACAACTCTGCGCCGCTTATGCCTGTCTGCTTGAAATGACATCGTAACTTTTTATCTGTGTTTATAAAAGTTATTTGTATTCAACTATAATCAAAAAGTAATTTGTCTGCCAAAGAAATAATTTTTGTTGTGCCTACAAATAAAGATGATAATTCGCTGAAATTAGTTTTGTCGACATCTTATTCCTGTCATATCCACCCAGCCATGTCTCCAGCCAAAAGGTTAAAGTACCATATTTTTCTTCATCTACGCAATATTGAAAGCTGTTAAAAGTTTCAATGTTTTCATGTACACATTTGGAATCATTACATATATGTCTATATATATCTCAAAAAGTTAAAACATTTAAAATATTGTTTTTCAGTTGCACTTACATTCAAATTGATAATTTTTTCAAGTAAAACGACCCAAGATATAAATCACATTATCAAAATACTTAAATCTTTTATTTAACCATATATTTTCCTTTGTTTCAGTTCAAAAGACTGATTCTTCTCTGTTTTTTCAAGAAGTAAAGTTATTCTATGCCATTCTACTATAATTTTCAGGAATAATATATGTACATATAAGTTACATATGAGCACTGCAATTTTTTTAATATTCTTGATCTAAAACTGTTTTTACTGGCCTTCCAAGAAATCTGTTCATCCTCGCTCTATTTTAATTAACTTCCTCTGAAACTTTTTTTCTATATAGATATGTAATTTTTAAGAATGGCTGTAAATTGTAATTTATTATTTTGCAAAAGTGAAATAATTATGCACTGAACAGCTATATTTTTTGGGGGGAGAGGGACTAGAAATGCACAAATAACAGCTGCATTGTGAGAATGGTGCATTGTCATGCAGCAAGAATCAGTTTTTGTTTACATGAAAGCCTTGATGCATTTATCTTGTGCATTTCAATTAGCCATTCCAATACATTCATGTAAAACATCGCATGTACACTGTCTTTCCTTCAGCAACGAATCCATGGGAATCAGTCTTGTGCATTTAAAACAAAACAAAACAACAACAAAAAAAAAAAATCCTTTACCTTGAATTTTTGGGTTAACAATTGTGAAACAAAATGTATGCACAATTTCCTTTTTCCACCAATTATTGTATGGACAGTTTTTTTTAATGTTTAAATGTTCTGCAAGCATTCTATCATTAACTGATGATCTTGATTTAATGCAGCATGGACAACTTTGTTGTTCAGGCCAATTCGGAGGACATCTGTTTGTCATTATATTTTGCGTCATCTCTACCATCTCAAAATCTACCAAACCACACAAACATGTTAAACAATGAATACCCTTCACTGTAAGCGTTCTGCATCATTTCTTAAGTTTTGCCACTTTTAAAACAAAAGTTTATCACAAATATCTGTTCCAAATATGATTTTATTACAAGTATAAATAATATTCAAACATCAAACGATAATTTTCTCCTTAACAACTCAACTCATATTAATGCAATTAGCAGACTAGAATCAAAATGTTTTATACTGTTTGTTTAATGTTGCCATTTATTGCAAACAGATAGTGCTATTGGGAAAGTTAATATTCAATCAGTCTTAAAACCTTTTAGTCAGATTCTGTGTTCTATTAAGCATACAGTTATGGTGTAACCTGGTGTACACATCGAGCTAGCATAGTGACGAGTAGTAATTCAAATGTCATCAAAAATAGAATTTTTTTTCATGTTTCCCAGCTCTTAATAGTCATAAAAATCCCTGTGTGCATAATTAATTAAAAATTCTTGTATTATTAATGTTTTTTTTTTTAAATTAAATTTCTTTGTAG